>VHZZ01005820.1:48076-63941 GCA_009801015.1 Silene noctiflora
TGATTAAATTTGAAATATAACTTGTTTAATGTATGAATAAATGTACACAATTAATGGATTTTGTAAGATTAGGATTTATTTTTACAGGAAAGGAGTAAGAGAAAAAGAGAGATTATTTTCTTGTTTTCTGGAAAAATGGCATGTTGTGGAACAATTGTGAAAAAAAAAATCCATAAAAAAGTAAAATGTGTCAATAAAAGAGCAACTACGATTAAAAATAAAGGGCAGATTGGCAGGCCATATCAGACGGTATGACCCGTGATGAACTGTACGGCATTGGTAAATTCACGAAAATGGACAGAGAATCCCGCGACCACCCTCGTGTCGTGTCCTAACGAGAAAACACGCCATGCTCAAAAATCTAAGAGGACTAAGATAGAGATGGAACTAATCAGCAATGGTGGGCACGAAGAGAGATGTAGTTGGAATTGCTAAGAACAAGTATGTCCCGCGTACCTTCATCTTTTAGCTAAGTTTCTCAATTTTATTTTTGGAGTCGGAGTATGATATTCATGGCATTTATTCGTATATGAGACGGTCTTACAGTAAACTTATTTGCAGATGCTTATTTTAATTGGTATGATATCCATATTTAATGGGGGATTGTGGAAATTGGGAAATTAGCTTGTAAATAACAACCACATTACCCGGTGGCTCAAGGCGTCTCGCAAATTGCGGGGTAAGGGGAGGTCTGATGTATGCAGCCTTACCCGTGTTAACCTTTATAAGAAAACGAAGTGTAATCGGTTTAGTGAGTCATTTTGCTTTGTTCCATCATAATTCTGAACCAAAGAATATTAAGGTTGTGTTTGGATTGAGAGATTTGGAGGGATAGAAAGGGAGGGAGAGTAGGTGATCTAAAATCTCTTGTTTGTATAGCAAATAAGTGTGGAGGGAAATGAAGTATTTGGAAGGATCCATTTTCCCTTCTCCAATGCAAATCAAAATCTCTTCACAAGAGGCAAGATTTGAAGGAAATTGTATCCAAACAACCACACTCCATTCCCCGTCCCCTTCCCCGTCCCCTCCCTTTTTCTTCCCTCCTTCCCCCTCCCCTCCCTTTCCCTCCACTTTTGCTCCGGAAGAGGAGCTGGATATGCTTTTTTAAATTACTGAACCCCAAGCGAAAGTAGGTTTTGTATATGTTTTCTTAAACAAAATAAGACTCTATCAAGCTGTGTAGAACATTTTTTTTTGTGCACATTTGAAACTATTTTTGATTGTGGCCGTGGGATGATGAATGCGAAAATATCTTGTTCTTACATTCTTACTATAACAACAGCTGTAAGACAAACAAAAGACAATTTCTCGAGGTCAAGTGTTGGCTTTTGGCTTTTGGCTTTTGCGCAGTGAATGTGAAAACTATGTTTGATTGTGGCCGGGAGATCCAGACATGGGCGCTGTTGGCTTTTCGCAGTGAATTTTTACAAGTGTTCAAATATTGACCATTTATCCGCCAAAGACGGGATGGAAAGTACCTCAAGTGCTTCTGTTCTGTTGCAGTATGTTTCTAGCTCATAGCTATTGACTCAGATATGTATGACTTGTTGACTTATGAGAGATTCTTTAAGTTTGTGCTTAACCGTTTTCTTACTTTCCTGCTTCTTGGATCTCACTTCTTATTCGTTTATGCCATGACGCAATTTATATCTGAGCTACCTCTGATTAGCTCACTCGGCTCATGGAGAGTTCTAAAACTGAAGCAACTGGCAATTGACGATATCTGTCAACTTTGCAGCACATTTTTTTTTTCCTACTTTTTTTTTAGTTCTCCTTGAAATTTGAGTCTCTCTGTGTTTAATTTGCTGTTGTTATTTAGGTGAAAAAATGTTAAAAGAGCATTCATGAACAGCGTTCTTAGGACTCCTGGTCTCTTACTGCAAATTGGCGGAAGAAACATCCAGAGTTATGTCTTTTCAAGCCCTTGAGGATTACATGATTTCATCTCATATTGGAATCTATGCAGCTATTGTTCTCTAATGATTTATGATCTAATTTATATGTGCAGGTTACAAAGAGGTCATGAGTTGTATTAACCAGTCAGGAGCCCTTTGGTATGCATAATTATGCCTATATTGCGAATGTCTATGTTCCAACTTCCAATGCCTGCACAGTGCCGGGGACTTGCTGTGCCGCTACATAGGTAGCATTTCCTGTACTAAAGAATCTCTTGTAACTGTACTGCTTTCTTAGCACAATAATTGCATAATATTAATTGTTGTAGAATTTGACAAAAAATCAGGCTGGTGTAGTTTTCACTGATGCAGAGATTCTCATCTTGCTTATATTATTTTTGATATAAATTGTGCAGTTGTATTGGTCCTTCGGATTTCAAAATTAGAGAATACTTTTTCATTGATGGTTACGTGTCTAGAGATTACTTTGTCTCTGAATAAAACTTGACGAGAAGGCCTGCATCTTCCCTTGATGGGCAATAAGAATTTTTAAACATAGTTTTTGAAAATTTGTTCTTCAAGATAAACAGCTTGCGTACTTTTATAGTCTTATGATTATGATAAAATACTCCTTGAAGAGGCAGTAAATATTCACTATGTCAGCTAGCTAAGTGGATAATTTGGGTTCGGTTCCCTTCAGCATCGCCCTTGTGGCCCCCTTTACACAAAAAAATAAAAAAAATATATTCAGAGTGTATAGGCAGTAAATATTCACTATGTCAGCTAGCTAGAGATTGAGACAGTTTGGGAAATCAACGTGAGAAGTGGGAAATCAGGAATAATTTCGGATTTTTTGTGGGTTAAATTAAACAAACACGAGGTTTTCTGCTATTTTTATTAAATCGTAGGATTATTGTGTTACATTTGTATACAAAATGTCGAGTCTTTTGTTTGTATTACAGTTTTGGAGGTTGGGGCTTGATGGCCGCTTGCGTTGCTTACACTTGGGGGCTTCACTGTGTTCTCTATGGTCCACACGCCAACTTCCTCGGACACTCCACACCATGCCACCAATGTTCGTTGCCTTTAGGCCAAAGTGTTAATTAAAACTCAGGTGGGCTACTCATGAGTCATGACTTGGGTTTGAAACGTCAACATGACAACATCAAAAGTCAAAACTAGTCCTTTGAACCTTGAAGAGAAAAGGAAATTATAGTACACATTTCCATATCAAAGGATTGCATTCCGTACTTGTTAGATTTCATATATTACATAACAATATTCACTTGATTATAAGCTATATCCGTTGGTAAGATGTGATATTTTGTTAATTACAAGCTATATCCATGGATAACATGCGATATATTGTTAATTCCATGTTACTTCCTCCATCTGGCCCGTTGTGTACATACATCTTCTTCGTTGTGTCAGTCAATTGTGTATGTTTCTGTTGTGGGTATATATTGATGATGTGAAGTGACTTATCCTGTAATGTTCTACTAACTAGTCATGTAAATATTCCCCAAAGCGAGCTATTTCTTGTGTTCTTAGTCTCGGTGTCAAAAGCATATGTCAAAAAAAATAAGCAACGGAGCGAGTGTAACACGTAGAAGTAAGGCATAAATGATATGCAGCAAATATTCACAGAATGTAATCCTGGGTGAGACTGATAGACTGATAGACTGATAGCAATATTCCACTTAACTTCATTTAGTCTATTCTTATTTCGGAATATTTTTCCATTTCCGGGTCAGTTTTCTTGTTTTTCCACTTATCTTTCCTTTCAGGACTCTTTTAAGTCTTTAATTTCTTTATATTTCATAATTGCATTGTGGAATTGATTGATGTGACATCTTATTTCCGTTTTTTCTCGGTATATGTGGCAGTAGGTAAACTGGTAGACAGCTGCATATGAACTAAGAAAATACAGTTTGGTATTTGTAACAAACATGAAAATGCAGCTATAAATCTGATTTGTCTAATTCACAACTCTTTTAACATTAAAAAGTAGCTCTCATTGCATTGCTAATGCTTGAGAACATCCATGAAATTTCCCATCAACTTCTGCCTTGAATGCTCCTAATTATACTGCTGGTCTTACATATATGTATGCACAGGATTAGATATATCACCCGAATGCACTGATTCTTGCAGGATATCAGTCTCTTATAAACAGCCTAAAAGCACCAAAAAGGTTCTTGACGTGACGATGGCGCACGAGAGAAAAGTTGTTGATGAGGTCTCTGGTTGGCTTAGGGTATACGATGACTGTTCAGTGGACCGAACTTGGGTTGGACCACAAGAAGCCAAGTTCATGGTCGACCTGGTTCCATCCCATGAGAACTTTGTCGATGGAGTTGCGATTCGTGATGTGGATCCTATTAAGGGTCCACGTGTCCGGGTCTACATGCCTGAGCCAATTTTCGAGGAGGGGCTGGATGATTACAAACTGCCCATAATTCTGCACTTCCATGGTGGCGGGTTTTGCATAAGCCAACCAGATTGGTTTATGTATTACACTGTTTACTCCAAGCTAGCTCAACTTGCTCGGGCAATTGTGGTGTCGGCCTACTTGCGACGAGGACCCGAGAACCGGCTACCGGCCCCAGTTGATGATGGGTATGCAGCCCTTCTTTGGCTCACATCCTTAGCTCGTACCGAGGCCCATGATCCATGGCTCTCTAACAAGGCCGACTTTGGCCGGGTTTTCTTAATCGGGGATAGCTCGGGCGGTACCATGGTTCATGAAGTGGCATCCCGAGCCGGAAAAACTGATTTAAGCCCAATAAATCTAGCTGGAGCTATACCCCTCCACCCAGGTGTTACCAGATCCACCAGGAGCCGGTCCGAGTTAGAAATGCCTCAAACCCCATTTTTAACACTAGATATGGTAGACAAATTCTTGAGCCTAGCGTTGCCAATTGGGAGCAACAAGGACCACCCAATACTCTGTCCGATGGGCGAGGCAGCTCCGCCGTTAAGTGAGCTCAAGTTGCCTCCAATTATGTATTGTGTAGCTGACAAGGATCTGCTCGTTGACACCCAAATGGAGTTTTTTGAGGCCTTACGGAAGGCCGGAAAAGAGGTGGAGCTTTTTATTAGCAAGAACATGACTCATTGCTTTTACCTCAACAAGTTGGCTGCTGATCATGACCCTGATACTAAGGTCCAAACTGAGAAGCTCTTTGAAAGGATTGTTGATTTCATAAAGAGGCATTGAGGTAGATTTCTAGTATGAAATAATGAGAAATACTTATATCCTCCGGGAGGACGTCTTCCTTACAGCCAAAGGAGGAGAACCATCCTCATTTCTATTTTGGTCTTCCTCCTTTGGGTGTAAGGAGGACGTCCTCCCAGATGACACAAGTATTTTCCGAAATAATTGACCTTGTACTAGTGTGTTGGTGTGTTTTTAATGGCATAATCAAGTAGTGATTGTATTATTCATGTAGCCTATCATGCTATCCTATAATTGAGTTTCTATGTCGATTTGGTTTTGATTTGACCAAGTTGTCGTGAATAAAACTACAGTACCCATCTTAAAATGAAAACGAATAAATATATGCATATATACAACAAACTTTATATTATTTCCCAAGCATCCTCTTTTGTCACATCTACGAGACTTTAATCCGTTCAAAATTTAAAACAATATTTTCGTTTTAAACAATAATTTGTGACACAACTATATGCGATTATTGTTATCTTGAGATGTACATGTTTTTTTCCATCTCCGTAATCTCAGTCCAATACTTTGTAATACCATCAGAATTTAGAGGTGAGCAAAACCATGAACCCAGTGTTAAAATTTTGGGATATTTTATATGGTACCCTCAATTTTTCGACTTTCTACCTGGTACCCTTACACTTTTAAAAACATACATGGTACCCCTAATTGTTGTCATTATCACTAAGTGTACCCCTAAACTTCATTTTCCGTCAATTAAACTCAGTTTTAGGCGTTAAGTGATTACTTGGACGCGTAACCAAGCTTGTCATTCATCATCCCATGACATAAGGACTATATTAGGCTCAATATCCATCGGATCAATAAATTTTCCGTCAAAATTTTTTTAGCCAATATATATCAATAAATATTAGGATCGAGACGGATTTTGAGCCTAATAGAGTCCTTATGTCATGAGATAATAAATGACAAGCTTGGTTACGCGTCTAAGTCATCACTTAACGCCTAAAACTGAGTTCAATTGATGGAAAATAAAGTTTAGGGGTACATTTAGTGATAATGACAACAATTAGGAGTACCATGTATGTTTTAAAAAGTGTAGGGTACCATGTAGAAAGTCGAAAACTTGAGGGGTACCATGTAGAATATCCCTAAAAATTTTAATCACTTTCAACACCGGATTTGAAAACCGACTACCCAAAACGATTTTTAGATATGGTCACAACTGACGAGTATTTTTAGTTGAGTTTCTAGTCTATTAGATCCCTCATATAATTATTTCTCGCGAGTATCTTTGATTAAAGTATTTCTTGCAAACGAATACAAATATGAAATCCAATTGAGACGGAAAGAGTATAATCGATTTGACCAAAGTCCCCATCAATTAAGTACCAAGTACAATGTACCAATGATCTAAAAAAACCCAAATAAAAAATACACACTTCAACAAATCTCAATTTCCTCTTGATTTGCCGCGTAATCCAATTTCCCAACTTTGTTACACAAATCACAATCTAACCCTCAACATCATCTCGCATTTCTTCTGAAAAATGGGGTGGAAATTATGGGGAGCAGCCATTGTTGGAATAGGAATAGTGATAGGAGGAAGAGGGGTAAGCAAACAATATGGGTTAGATAAAGATGAAATGATTCGGGTTTTCGGGGTATTATCGGATCGTTTAGGAATCTGGGCAATACCAGTTTATGTTGCTGTTCATACATTAACTTTGGCACTTTGTTTGCCTTATGCTGTTTTCTTTGAAGCTGGTGCATCTCTTCTTTTTGGATTTCTTCCTGCTATTCTTTGTGTTTTCTCTGCGAAGATCCTTGCTGCTTCCCTCTCCTTTTGGATCGGCAGGTATCGATTTTGTTTTGTGTTGTTTTGTGTTGATGATTGATTTTGTAATTGGTATGAATTTTGTGATGTTAGGTTGATAGGATGATTAGAATTACGTCTCGGTAGTGTTGGCAGTGGCGGAACCTGGATTTGTTGTCCGGGGTGAGAAATATCAGGGGACAAACTAGTACTCCCTATGTCCCGGTCATTTGTTTACCTTTGGTTTTGGCCCAAAGACCAAGGAAAGAGGAGGGCGCCCATTATTGGATGACAAGTGGACCAAATTGGGTGTGGAGGGTCAAATTGCTCATCAAAGGCATTCCCAAAATAGAGAGGTAAACTATTGACTCAGACACCAAAAAATGGAATAGGTAAACAAATGACGGTAAACAAATGACTGGGACGAAGGGAGTAATGCAATACAGTAAACCAAATCAAAGTCGAAATTTTTAAGTGTTTAGGAGGGCGACTGTCCTCACTAGCCCCTCTAGTTCCAGCACGGACTATTAGTATTCTCAAGTTAAATTGATTGTAAGTAATACGATAATTTTAAATAAAATTCTAAATTCTTTAACTAAAGTTAAAAAAAAATTTAATGTTTAGGAGGGTGGCGTGCTGCGCCTGCTAGAGTGCTAGTCCCTCTCGCTCCACTACTGACTATTAGAGGTCATAAATTAGATTAATTGCGAGTTATAGGAGCCTTCATTTCATTGTGCTTTTTCCTAGTTTTCAAATTGCGGGAGAGAAATGTGGAAAAGTGGGAAGAACATGAAGAACACAAGGGAGTAGTTAGGTTTGTAACCTTGTAGGTGGGTTATAAATGACTTATGGTGATTGGAAAGCTGGCAAATTTAACTTGGATAACAATGGCAGTGAGTTTTGTCATAGTTGCTTTTTTTTGTAGAATGTTTACTGAGTGATTACAATAACGGGTCAGGTTGTGTGTAAGAAGTAAAATGAAATGATGATATCTACGAGTAAATTTAGCTTATGAGTTATGACTCTGCCAAAATGAGTTCTCGGATATTTTTGTGATGTTGGATTGATGTTTAGTGTGGTAATTGCCATAATGGTGATGAGATTTTGCTCGGTAGTAAGAGTTATCTTGTTGGATTGTTCATCAAGTTGAAATTATACGGATCGCTTAATGAAATCAGGCAAATATGATGCTCAATTGTTGAAATAGCACAAGTATGTGTTTCTAGAACAAGATCATATTTGGATTAGTTTCTCTTGCAAAACGGCAATATGAGATTGGTGCCATTTGGGAATTATGGTAGTTGGCTTGTGAATTTTCTTAGGAGATTGTCTTAGGTGACTATCTTAATTTTGGATTTGTTTGATAAGAAGTTGGTAGGTTGGTAGGTGCTTGCAGTATTTCTGTTTGATACGGAGTAGATTACTAACCTTTCAAGAATGGAGACACGGGTTTTGTAACGTTTATTTGAGTTAGTCTTGTTTAAGATCGTTTTAACTTTTAAGCTTATAACATCGTAACTATAGTTATTATTAAATGGTCCACATAGCATGGAAAAAAGCCGTTTCAAACTTAAGACGGAGTCAAATCAAATGTTGTGCATTTTCAATCTAATGAACAAGTGATTATCTTTAAAAAAAAAATATTTATCAACCATTAACACAACTAATTGTATTATTTTTGAAAGTGGAGTGATGAATGCCTATAAAAGGCATGTATTAGTCGGTTGGTTAAGGAAATTAGCGGCGAACACAATTTACTCGATTTAATGGTTTTTGCTAGAGAAGTGATCATTGTTGCACACTTACTCCGAAGTAGCATCGAATATGACGTTTATTGCTTTTAGGTGATTACCAGCATTTTATTTTACTGTGTTTATTTACTTGCTGTTTGTAGATTGATAGTTGTTTGCAAGGATTGCAACCTTTCAATCGACGAATAAGTGTAAAGGTGTACAACAAGAAATTTGTCTTAGGCACTGAGGGGAGTCTTTAATGAGAGCCTTGATGTGGGAGACTGGTGACTTCGTTACTTGTATAGCTCAGGTTCGCTGATATGGGGCTGCTAAGTTTTCCCTTAACATACTCTAGTTGTCTTATGAAGATTGGTACACTGTATGTTTATCTCCTTAGTGCTGTTTGAAAGAAAATGTAGGGATAGTGGTTCGACTATTGTGAAATGGTGGTTAATTTTGGAGAAAGATGCACTTTTGAGCTGAAAACTTGAAATGCATGCTGGTAGCTTGGTACTACTTTACTGGAGTTTTCAGCGTTGATGGAGCACAAGAGAGCGTAAATGGATTGCTGTGGGGAAGTGTGTGAGATGGCGTAAATACAAGCATATCTGAACCGCATTAGTAAATTATGTGATCTGGACAGTAAGCAATTAACATAGCTATAAAAGCTTTAAGAAATATAAATTACTGTGACAAGGCCCACGATGTGCATGTCAAGTCTGGTTCCACGAAGCTGTTACTGCGACCATCGCCGTAACCGGCACTGTGATTTAAAACCCTGGGTGTAATTGTAACCACTAATATACTCCTTACAAGTTCCCTTTTCTTCAGCCATTCTATAATAAACCCTAAACATCTTCTCGTTTGAGTGGCTATTTATTTTGCGTGGTCAGTGGTGACCACCCTTCAGAATCTGCTATAGGACTACGATTGGGCTGTTTATGCCCAAAAGTCCAGAAATTTAGGTGAAGTCGAGCGACGTTTTGAAGAAGAATTCTTCTACTTAATTTTTTTCGAGGTTATTAGGAATACCATGGTTCTGTGGTTGTCCACCCAACAGTATGCGCTCCACAGAGCTTTCATGTTAGCCAACCCAAAAATATGTTCGGGAGAAGGTTTCAGTGTCATAGTAGGAATACATTGTGTCTGGCTTTTATCTTCTCTCCTTGACTCCTTGTATGTTCCCCATCATGATTCATGATGCTCATTTTTGCTAGTGTTAATAAGATTTGAAGATGAACCTTTCACTTTCCTGTGTTTCTTTTATTCCTGGTTAATACTCCGTAATTGCCACCAAATCAGTGCAAAATTCAGGATTCCTCACGTGAGAGTTGAGACTGTCCAAATCCTTTGTATCTCTCATTTATTTATAGGGTTAATGGGCTAGTCTTGCTTGAGACCGTCTCATATAAGCTTACGTGTTCAAAAATTATCGCCTTAGCAATGATGCAGTAAAGTAACATTTATTTATCCATGCTGATAGGCTCATTTTCAAAAGCTCAAGCTCAGCGATGGAGTGGGCCCAGGGAAACAAGCATTTCCATGTTCTTTCCAAAGGCGTGGAACAAGATGGATGGAAATTCGTCCTTCTTGCCCGGTTTTCTCCCGTCCCATCTTATGTAATCAATTATGCCTTGGCTGCAACTAATGTCAGGTTCCTTGTTGATTTTCTGCTCCCAACTGTTCTCGGCTGTATGCCCATGATTTTGCAAAATACATCTATTGGAAGCCTTGCTGGTGCTGCTGTTGCTTCAGCCTCTGGCACTCAGAAATCCCAGATTTGGTCATACATATTCCCTATTATGGGTATAATGTCCAGCATTCTTATTTCCTTGAGGATCCGGAAATACAGTAAAAGTATATCCATTGAACCATCTGAAGTTGATAGTAATAACAGTTCTGGAAAGACTTCCAAGAGTTCCAACTCATCTCAACCACAAACTAATCACGAAGAGGAGAAGGACGTGAAAAAAAGGCGATGATTTTTATTATGAACATTGCTTTAGTTTGATTTTGAAATTTGAGACAGGTTATAGAATTTGACATTCCAAGTCACATTTGAGCCACATTTAACATCGGTTTTGAAGAGGCTCTATTATTTAGTTATTACGAACATTACTTTAGTTTGATTTTGTCGAAAGTAATGTATCGGATCTTGAAATTATTTAGTTAACTTACTGTTGCCTGAGAACTGATATCAGGACATTTTGAAATTCATTTTATGTTAGAAAGATGTTGATTTCACAAAGTGCTGGTTGATTAAGGATGCTCCGAACCGGAATTTTTTCAAACCCAGGTTAATCTCAATGATATTTTTCATGGTTGTGAAGTTAGGTACATATTTTGATAGCAAATAGTCATTCTCATTGGGTAAGAACGTTTTACCGTGTGAAACGGCGGCTATTATAAAAACATACCCTGTCAGACGGTTTTATGCTATAATTTGCTTTTGCTAGCGGGTTTACTTATTTTAAGTAGGCTTGCTGCTTTGGCGTGCCTTACAAAGAGCTACTGATATTTTTCCCCAATTTCATCCACCATATGAAAATAATTGTTTTGATAAATTAAACATGACGAAATTTACGCTGCGTCTCCGTTTATAGAGGAATTGCTGGTCAAATTTAACATTGTTTTACTATCAAAGTCAAATTAGGACAAAAAAGTTTCGAATCGAGATTTTTCTAACCACTAAAGTCTATAAAGCCTTCTTTTGCTTATACTTCAAGGCAAAGAAAACATACAGCAAAAGGTTTAGGAAGCTAAGAGCAGCCCAAAGCCAGAAGTAATTATAAAGCTGACCCTTATTCAGATTATCTGGTATCCAACCCGGTTTCCCCCCACTACTTGTAACTGAAGTGACTATAGTTAGAATCAGAGAACTGAAGTAACTCCCCACCGTCGTCTCTAGGAGACATAGAGCCGTTCCCAAACTTCTCATGGCATCTGGAGCTTGATCGTAGAAAAACTCTAGTTGTCCAACATAGGTAAATACATCAGCCATTCCGAGTAACAAATATTGAGGAATTTGCCAAAATATGCTAAGTGGGACTGGACCTGTCTGATTGATTAGACCAAGTTCCTTGGCAAGGTGCAACCGCCTTATCTCGACCAAGGCAGCACAGATCATTGGGAGAATGGAAAGGGTAAGCCCGATTCCCATTCTTTGAAGCTCGGAAAAACCCTTTCTTCTTTTGGTAAATTTCCGAGCTAGAGGCACGAGAAGCCTGTCGTATAAGGGTAGTAAGATCAAAACGCTGAGCATAAGGAATGTGGATAGGGAGGCTGCTGGGATAGTGAAGGATCCCAGTGTTCTTTCCATGACTGTTCCCTGCTCTACAAACATTGTTGACATTTGGATATAGACAGCAGAATAGATGAAGCCAGTTGCCCATATTGGCAGCATTCTTACTAAGATTTTCAGTTCTTCTACTTGTGTTATTGTACACAGTCTCCATGGATCGGACAAAACCGGACTAGTCATTTCAGAATCAGAAAGAATACAAGCTTTGTCCAGGAACCTACACCAGAATTATTGGAGCACATTATTTCTATAGCTGTATGATTAAAAATATATACAATGTCGTCTTTCAATAGGAGACCAGAATTCATATCTTGAGTGTTTTATTTCCATTTTTAGCGGAGGCGACGACTTATAATTCTTCTACTTGAGAATATGATGAAATAAAGTAAAATTGCCCATTTTCTAAGTTTCCTATGTTTGAAGCAAGGGACAAACTATGCAATTCTTAACCTAAATTTCTTAATGGGTCATCAGGGGAACAATTTCCTTCTCTGTTATCAACAGTCCAACACAAGTTCAAGGTTGCGTACATCCAACCTTAGGCAGGAGCCATCAAGACAGTAGGGTAATGTTTATTTGTTGTTCTATTAGAATGAATATATGACACCCTAGGTTTCAGAAACAATAATGCCAAGCAAATTAAAGTGACGAGAAAATTACTTTAATTCATCAGTATGCTCCAGCTTTCTGCTTCCTGCAATTGCTGAATGTTGGTCGGAAATTTCATATAATAGGCTATAATCTTGAGGAATCTCCAACTTACGCTTTCGCAAGGATGCAACTATAACCTGGGACATTCTTGTTAATGGGCTTCCCCCGGGCTTTTGAATTCTGTACATAAGAGTCCCAGAAAGAAAACTGAGAGCAGCAATTCCCATGAATAATGCAGGAATCCCAAATCCAAGACCCCATCCAACATTCTCTTGTATCCAAACAATAAAAGTGCTTGCTACAAGAGAACCAATACTGAGTGAGAAATAAAACCAATTAAAAAAGGAACCCTTCTTTACCCTTTCGTGAGGGTCAGTATCGTCGAACTGATCAGCCCCCATAGGTGACACACAAGGCTTAATCCCTCCAGTCCCTATTGCAACAAGATAAAGTCCACCAAATAACATAGCATAATGTGCTGGAGTTGCAGAAGGACAAACTGAACCCACACACTCGCCTGGCTTAAAGGCAGGAACTGATGCCGATACAGTCAAAATACACATTCCCTGCAATGGTGAAAAACTACTAGTTAAAGAGCCGAACAAATGAGTGAAACACAAAGCTTAATCTCTCCAGTCCTATGAAGTCCTCCAAATAGCATACCAAAATATGTTGACTACTACTGTCATATGGACATTGCGTCTACTACATACGCATCCGTTCTAACCCTATGAAGTGTTTTCAAGCAGACATCTTCGGAACACTTGCCACCCTTTTCTCGACTGCTTAGAGTAAGGGTACATTTATTTTACTGACCCTGCAATTGGAAGAATCTCTGAGGGATCAATGTTGTTTTAGTGATCCAACCCAAAAATCTCCCATCTTTTTCTATTCCAACCTTCCTAATTCACTTTTAGAAGTGAAGTTCATATATGAAATAAATTTCAAATATTACTGTTTCAAGGTTAAGGTCTGAATGACTTGGCAAAACACAACCAAAGAGAAATCAGTAGTCAGATTAGGAATAAGTAAGCGAAAGGCCAATTCAAGACTGAAACAATAGGAAATGTTAGCAGCAAATAAAGACATAAGATACAAACCTTTCCCTTTACTATTTCAAGTTTGTGCTCAAGAGTTTCAAAATTATGACCATAAATATGTTAAAAAAAGATAAAGGACCGTGAGATGAAATTAAAAAATTTACATTAGACATCTTTCATACAAAAATAGATTTTCCTCATAAAAAAGTAATATGGAGTATATAATTGGGAGGGAGGGGGAGTACCACAGAAACATTTTCAGCAGCAACCGAGTATGGAAAGTTAAAAACAATATGGAATTTCAAAGTGCGGACTGCGGAGTCACGGGTGAGTGTAGCAAAATTACGCAGCACATATCGAATAAACTAGGCGCAAAAATCTTCATAGATGTCATTTATGCAGCATCACCAACAGTCAAACATGACGATAATATAAAAAAAAATTATTATAAGAGTAGGAATATCCAAATAGGATTCAGAAATTACAATGAGGTAAATCAGGGAGAAGATGGCAATTGTATAGTATCTTCCCCAATAAGCATCAGCCAAGAAGGCTCCTATAAGAGGTGTAAGGGAACAAGTACCAGTCCAGATATTGACATTCCTTGCAGCCGAAACATTTCCTTCATGCATTTTTTGGGTGAGATAACTTACTAGGTTTAAGAAAATACCGAAGAAGGCAAGACGTTCACAACATTCGGTACCTGTAAAATAAAAGCAATGTAGGGAGTGAAAACCTCAGATCTCTGATAAGATAGGATGCCCCAAAAACAACCCAGCCAAGGAGGTTTTGGGGAGGTCCAAATGAACGTAGTCATATCCCTAGAGAGGAAAGTCTAAAGTAGATGAATGGCACCTTAATTAGTAACAAAGCATACCGAGAATGAAAGGGCAGGCTTTCCAATTTCCAGTTTTGCTCTTGAGAGCAGGGTTCCCTTGGAAATCAACGGAGCCATCTCCTGTAAATGGTTCACTGTTCTCATCCTGAGGATATAAGAAATAAATAAAAACAATAAGAATCATGGCAGAAGGATCAAGAATTAAGGGCGGACAAGAGAAATTTCCGACTCTATTTCACTTCTTTACTTTGGCTATGGACCTAAAAGAGTAACTCTTAAAGTCATAGCGCATGATATTAAGTCTAGGCTGCGACACATGGGCACTGCACCACGACGGTCATGGCCATGTTATAAAGGTTACAACAATTGCATTTAAGGCGGTGTTGGCCATATCCATGGCGCAATATCCGAGATTAGTCTGTTTTCGGACACCCATGAATTTGCATCATACTGGACAACATATAACTATATACTTGAGTAACTTGACAACCATGGCCACAGTTTACAAAAATATCATACCTCAACTTTGTGCAGTTCAAAATTTAATGTGCAAACACTTGATATACCAAAAAAAAAAAAGCCGGGGATGAATGTATAGGCACAATCCACAATACACAGATCAATTTATTTTATGATTTACGTATTTTCTAACATCTGCCCCAAGGGCACACATTAACAACCCAAATAAGGATAGATTTTCATGATTCTTAATGTGTGTCCTTAGAAAATCGATTTTTTTTATAACATGAGACATTGTTAGAGGAGTGCATACCATACAACCTTTTTGAAAGTAACAGTTCAAAAGAAGTAGGAAGTAGGAAGAAGTTGAAGTTTGATACGTTAGAATGACAGTAATATGGGGATAGAAAGTGTGATAACGTGTAGTTGTGTGCACGGCTGCATGTGTATATTTGAACGGGAAGTAGTTTAGGGCAATGTAACTGAAACTCCTTAAGTTGTGGAAGGCAATACGTAAGTAATTAATTATTAATTACCAGCATTTCAGATCTACTGCATTGTTGACTCTTTTTAACTCTTCCTTCTTTTTCTTTTCTTTTTTTAAATAAAATAAATTAGAAATACTGCAAGTCTTCTCGGGAGTAAGGGTGGAAGTGGCGCCATCTGCCATGGCGACCAGCACAGCCCAAACACAATCAAGAGTCAAGACCATAGGCCCTTAAGAAACTCAGGTCAAGCATGGCCCACAGCAGTCCAGCGGGGCCAAACTACCAAATTGGTAAAAAAAGTAGAGATCAATGGACAAATTGGTAAAAAAAGTAGCATGTTGGACAAATTGGTAAAAAAAAACAACATATTGGACAAATTGGTAAAAAAAAAGTTGATTAAGTGATATTTAAGTCAAAATAAATAAATAATATTAAATATCTTTTGTTAATGTGTTAA
>VHZZ01005821.1:25306-36127 GCA_009801015.1 Silene noctiflora
ATATATTCATACGATATTTAGTATTTACGATAATTAACGATTAAATGAACCTCGTTGTATACGCGTATAATTACGATGCTTCTAGTATTCAAAGCATCCCGTTTTCAAGAGACGATGTTTTACGATGCAATACATTTCCTATGCATCGTTTTCAYGCTAAGTTGAATATGACCACCTACCATGCATCCCCTTATTTCCTCATCCATTCAACCATGCCTTTCTTTCTTCTTCCACATTTCTTCTCATCTACCACCCTCACCCACGAAACACTCACTCAATACCCTCCCCACGCCGGAATTCAGTGCACCACCGTCGTCAACACAGCCACCTTCAAATTTTGGTAAGTCGTTCTCATTCCGTTCTCCTTTCAAGCGTGTTTTATGGGGATGTTAAGGCTGTTTTACCTGGTTGTTTATTGGGAGTACTAGGTTAGAGGGGACATAAGGGACCTTGACCAGACCTAGGGTGACCTGTGGTGGGGGTTGTGGTGGTAGTTAGGGCGGTTTTCGACAAGGAGTTGGGAACTGCATTTAATCGAAACAGGGACCAAAACAACCAGCCTGTTTAGACCAGTTTCGTGTTTGACTGGACCTGAGGCTCGTGTGTAGTGGTTCATGGGTTGGATTCGAACACTTTGGCCGAGTAGTGGTGGCTGGTGGTGGCAGAACGCACCACCACAGTGGTGGAGGCTGGGACTTGTAAAACAGGGGGTTTTCTGGGATTTCGACCCAAATTCGAACCCTAATTTGGATGAGCCTTGACCTGGGCATAGTGGGGTTGGAACCTGGGTGAGGACTCGACCGTCGTGGTGTGGTCTTTCTGGTCGTACGTGGCTGTTCGTGGTGGTGGTGGTCCTAAAACCGAGAAATAGGGGAACGGGAACGGTTTGTGCAGACGGGTTTTGGGTGGCTTTTGGTGGCCGTTCTGGTGAGGGTTATGGTGAGGTAGAGTGGTGGTGGTGACGGCGGCAGTGTGAGGGTGAAGGCGGTGATGAGCAAGGCCGTGATAAGTGGCGAGTAAGGTGGTGATTGTAGGTCGTCGGGGATGTGCGTGAGGCCGAAAGGTGGAATGTGCTGCGTTGCTGAGTTGGGTTGGTAAGGGTATTCAGGTTTGAATGGGGTGTCGGGTTATGGGTTAGTTTGTTGTTGGGCCACCTCAGATTGGGCTGGGTGAGGAGGACTGGTTTGGGCTGGAGAATTGTGTTATTTGGGCATGTGTGGTAGTGTTAGTTGTTGGGTTAATTTATGTATAATCCGTTAAATCCRTTTAGTCGTAATTCGTAGTTTATATATTTTCGTAGTTCGTAATTATAATAATATGAGTCGTATTAATTACAATATTTATGATTTGTAAAAATATAAATTATTTAATTTATGATTTTATAGTATTATTATACATTAATATTATTAATTTGAGATACGTATATTTTCCATAACGATAATATATTATTATCTTCAAATTAATTATATTTTCCATGTTATTATTATTACTATTATTTTACGAGATTGGTTTATTGTTGGAATCAAGTTAGAAGTTAATTAGTTGGGTTAGTGAGTCGGGATTTGTTTAATTAGATTTCCGTAATTGTTTTATGATTAGTCAGCAGGATTAAGTAATAATCGTATCTTTATTATATTATTGTTTTAGGTGACGATTTGAGGTGGAATGTTTATAATTCTTGTTGGACTTGTTGTTGGACTATAATTGCTATCCAGGTAGGATATATCTACTCAAATATGATATTAATGTGTACGGTGTTTGTTTGGCATATTCATACATGTGTGGTTGTGAATATTCAGTTGGTTATTGACATTTGCAGGAGATTGTGATTTTGTGATTACGGGCATGAGTTATTATATCGTGTTTATTGGCATGCATTCATATTGCGTCGGTGTTGGAGATGGTGATGATGATAAAGGCCCAGGCTGGCGCTGCTTTTAGCAGGCTTGTCTCTGGATAACCTCAGGTTTTATCCTGGTTTTCAGGCCCATGGCTTGTCTGCAGGCTTGACCATGGTGTCCTCAGGTGTTGTCCTGGATCTCGACGACGTTCGAGTTTAACCTTGGCCTAGGGAATGGCGAGGTGGGTGTTTCGGGATGTGATCACGGGAGTGTTGGAGATGTGTGGTGGTGTCGGATACGGAGGTGCATCGGTTGCATGGTCTCATTATCTTGTGTGCATTTATCACTGTTTATATCCTACTCAACCGCGAGGTTGGCCGTGTATTCGTTTAACACTTGTGATGATCCGTAATGGGGARCAGATTGACAGGAACTGACGGATCCACTTATAGCATGGGATGGCGTGAGGAGTTGGAAGACCGGCTTAGAACTAGATCACATATTTAGAAGTCTTCAGTTGTAATTTTATTTCTGTTGTTTTAGTTCTATGAGAATTTTAGTTTGTAACAAACTTTATGATTTAATTAAAGTACCTTGGTTTGTTTATCTTTGTTATTCACTACCTCGGGAAACCGAGATGGTAACAGTCCTATTTATTCGGGAATGTCTCGCTAACGGCTCTTGAATAAATGGGGGTGTTACAACAATAGGCTCCAGGATTGCTCTGACGATTACTTGGCGTCCAAGGCAGTGATGTCGAGACTTCTTTCTTAAAAGAAGTCATCTCCTAATTGAATTAGTTTTATTATTTCTTAATTGTAATATGAGTTTTTATTTTCCTAGTTACTATAGAATTATAGTTTCCTAAAAACATTTAAGGTATAGTTTCCTAATTTAAGATAAGGTAGGAGTAAGGTAATTTGAGTTGTCTTAGAATTCGTGTTCACACGATTAGAATAGGGAAGTTGGCTAAGGAAGATTGTTTTCTTATACCATTTGGGAGTCATTCTAGTTAGCTATAAATAGGGATGTTTGTATCCTTATTTTCATACAACGAATAAAATCAAAATTGAGTTTTAAACTTAATAGCTTGTGAGCATCCTTTTCTAGTCTTGCGAGATTAGTACCTTCTTTTCCTTGCGAGGTTGAAACCCTAATGTTTAGTTTGATCCTTACGAGGTGAGAGTTAATACACAAATCTAGTCTTAGTTGAGGGGTCTTGCGAGATTTTCACAACTAATTCATATTCCTGTCATTTTCGCGCATTAATCTTACACCAAAAAAAACACAACATATTCTGCTGCGATTTTTATTAAACTCAGACTTTCAGATATTGTTCGAGCAGTCCAACGATATGTTCAATCTTAGTCTGAATTGTTTTACATCATAATGCAGAAAATGATTGCATACACACCTTTGGTTAGAACGTGATGATCCATAAGTTGTGACAAAATGTTGTATATATTATTTATAAATATAGTGTTTTGTAAAAGTTGGAAACTACGACATGCTTAGAAAAAAGCTTTTTTTAGTTATATATATTGATTTTAGGTATTATCCAATTTTAAAGACTTTCGCTTTAGCAATTATACCAACTGGAATATAAATGTCGTAAAGGTCATATTCTTAGTGAATTTACTAATAAAATTTTCCGTTTCAAAACTCGGTCTGATTAAAAGAGATCAACGTTACAAAATCATATTTTCAAAATTCATTATAAAGAATATTTATTCAAAGACGTAACTATCGTAAAGAAAGTGACAAGTGGTGATGAATAGAATGACAAATAATGACAATTATGCTTGATTTTGACGGTCCTATAACAAGTAAAATCCCATACGTCGTTTTGTCAACATTACCCTCTACGAGACACCACAATACTCCACTCCGTACTCATGTTCCAACATACATCATCATCATCCATCATTACCACGCAATCATCTCGTCAAAGGTATCACCCATACATATATAATAATGACATTAAATAAATATGCACATAACATCACAAGTTATCGCTACATCGAGTTACCGTTTCAAGAGATCGTTCCAAAACAGTACAAAAACGTCGCAATTAATAAAGGGCACTGTAGCACAACTCGATCGGTACTCGGTCGAGTAGCCCGATGCAAAAACTGCTACTACCGTCACTTATTATCCACTCTTCATAAACTACCTGCAATAATAAGTTCCTAGCATCAAAGTCACGTGACCACATAAAACCCATATAATGTAAGCTACAAAATCTTGAACATACAAATAGTCTTCAGCAATTCTCCTTTGTGACGGAAGGTATCCGTCACAAATGAGAAGACGGATACCATTTTGTGAGACAAAATGCCCAAATAGAGGAGAGAGGAAAGCAAGTGGGGGGTGCCCCACCTTGTCCCCCTATTTGTTTTGTGAGTGACATTATCCGTCTTCGGATCCGACCCGTCACAAGGGAGACGCTTTGAATAGTCTTGGTCCGTACATCTAATAAAAGTAATATACAAGGTTCCGTCGTTACTCGTCCAATAAAAGCAAGTTAAAAGAAACACGCAAATGCAACGGATAATACTACTGCAGCAACACCTATCGTAAGAAATAAATCGAAACACCAGTAACAGGAAATAAAAAAGAAGAGTTATATAACTCAATAGATTCGGAAAGTTTTTTCCCACAAATTTAGCAAGAAAAACATCAAAGTAAAAATGATCTAATGCGGATCCAATCGAAGATGGTTACAGGTTTTTCAAAAGTCTTCCGACAAATCAGAAAAGGCTAATGCCGATATACTTCGTCGAAGGGGTTCATCCATCAATCATCAAGCTTAACATAAAACAATAAATAAAAGATAATCATTGCGCCTCCTACTCATCATCAAGTCCCTCATCATCCTCCTCCATACGCTACCCATCTATGCCAGAAGTACCACCGTATGTGAATCCACCATCAGTATAGGGTTGACCACTCCAGTTGACACTCCATAGTCCCACTAGACATCCAAAATCATGACCATCAGTATAGGTGTTCGTTGTCCCGCAGTCTCATCCATATCCTGCCCTTCACTCTCCACGCCCATCCTCCATTATCTAACTTCTGTAGCCATTTCACATGCATCAAATACTTATCATCAATCAAGGGAACTTCTTTGGTCAAGGCCATAAGTTCTGCTCCAGGCTCAAAACTGGCCACCCTCTCAGCCAAGCGAGTCATTAACGCCCCACAAGTCAAAGCACACTTACGGGGTAAGGCCATCTTGGCCAAGATAGCACAAACGATAGCAGGAGAGTTAAAGTAAAAAGCCTCTTCCCGAAATGGGTTAAGATACGCGGCTAGGAGTAAAACTTTATGGAAATTAAGCTTACTTACATCGGATCTACCATAGAGTAAGCATTGCATGTCATCATACGGAGAAAGAGTTTTAAGGTAACATGTTGCACATCATTAACCAGCATGGCGCTCACCTTAGGAATAGCCCTACTCGTGATCAAAGGCAAGAATCGGGTAGCCTTCATCTCGGGGGTCACATCAGTAAACTCATCATCCCTTTTCGGATCCAAACCCAAGTGTTCCACCACTTCATCCAACGTCAAGGTATAGTTGTTGTTCAACAACCGAAAGCAAACCACTCCCCCTTCCTTGTCATAAGAAAAAGAACTAAAAAACTCAAGTGTAAGGAAAGGATAAGATAGTTTACCGAGGCGATACAAACCCACCAAGCCTAGTACCTCAAAGATGTGATGAACATCAATTTCAATACCAAGAGCCTTCATTAAGTCGGTGTCCACACACCGGGTTGCTCTCAGTGGCATGTCCTTAAGTGCCATAAATGCATTCCTTTGGGCATAGCTTTCAAATTCTACCATCGGATTCCCGGAGCCGCGGGCACCAATGGCTCAGTACTAGACTGCCCTTACTCATGCGCCGCAGCTGCCCTAGTCATCTTGTTACTTCCTTGCGGTCTCGGCATAGCAGCGAAATCAAGGTTTCAACAAGAATTCCGGGTCGAAAAGACAGCAAAGTTGATTCCTAACCTTAGGGCATGAGATATTGATTTATGGTCGAATTTTCACATCCAAAACTGAAAAATTAAAAAGAACTTGACTAACTCTAGCATCTACCAAGACTTTGTAGTATACTAGAATGAATTTGGGTAGTAAAAATCAAAACTTTGAAACAAACCCTAGAATTTTCGAGTGGAGCAAGGGATTTTAGGGAAGAAGCCAACCCTTTATAACTTAAAGAATCACAAAAGGAAAAGTACTACCAAGGGATTAACATGGGTATATAGATCTAGTGATTAAATCAATGATTTTTCTAAAATTAATTCAAATTTTTTCACCAAAACACCATAGAAGAATTGAAGAGGCATTACCTTGAATTTGGGCAAAGATGGATGGCAAGGGAAGTAAGAATCCAATAATAAGAGTACATTTGTATCTTTAAATCTCTTAGGACATGTAAAGAAAAGGGTACGAGAGGTTTTGGAAGGAGAGGTGTGAAGAAATATGAAGAACAAATAATAGAAGAGGGCTTATAGGGTTTCCGGAAATCACACGGGTTGGGCTGGGTTTGGGCACTCGGTCGAGTGTCCGAGTGAACTTGGTCGAGTGAGCCTCACTCGGTCGAGTCAACTTAGGTATTCGGTCGAGTTATCCGACTTTAGAATGTCTCGTTATTGTCTCGTGTCACTCGGTCGAGTGCGTCCGTTACTCGGTTAAGTCGACCTGACTCAGTCGAGTGCATTGCCTTCACTCGGTCGAGTACCTTATATCAGCCTGAATCGTTTCGTTCCATGATGACATCGTTATCCCTATAACACGAAAATAGGTTTGGGTCTAGGACTTACCTACGACTCATCCCGAGTTAAACTACAATTCGCTACTCTTGGTACTAACCGTTATAGGTCCCTTTGTTTCGAGTATCATTCCAAGTCTCGTTCCGGCGTGAGCGGTAGGTCTATCATCAACTATCCACAAATCTCCATTCATGTAAAAGAATCTGCCAAAAGAAGAGACACGCACATGTTCCAATGATACAATGCAATGACTAATAATATCACCTTGTCCTCGTTCATTATTCATGATACATCTACAACTTGTATAATAGCAATAGTTCGGTGTAAAATACCTACTCATACATACACGTTTGTCAAGAACTTCAATTTATTTGGCTCATACACATCAAATTTATACATATAACTTCACATCGGCAGAATCATAGTCAACACAAATATAACACTCCCATATACACTCACACTCTGATCTTACTATGGATTTATCGGCATGATAGGACCATGATTCTGGAATGAGGGCGCCTTACTCTCACCTAAACTCAACATAAAAGGGATCCTAACACACATACACCAGGTTCATTTTTAATTGACGCCCTATGTTCATCTGGTTCATTGGTTCAGGTTCTAAAATCGTCGCTCTGGTACCATTTTGTAACACCCTCATTTACCTAGGAGCCTTTAGCAAGACCTTTCCTAGTAAATAAGGGTGTTACCATCTCGGTTACACGAGGCAATATATATCATTAGACTGTAAAAGAATATTTTATTAAGTTACACCAAATGATCCTGAAATACAAAAATAACTAAAATCAAAACTCGAATGTTTAAATAAATAAAATACAAGTGTAGAATACAACTGTCATCGGAACTAGACAAGACTTATTGATGGCACGCGCTATCCAACGATCCTGTTAGCAACTCATGGCAATCATCAACACACCTGCTAAAACTCATTGCTTACCATTTGTCGGCAATATCAAATGGATTACCGCAGACAACAAAGAAAATAGAAACACACAACACCACACAAGGGGCCTAATAGTAAATACAACTAACTACAAGAACAGAGATACAATCACATGAAGTAATCCACACACAATTTCAATCTCATCCACCATCCTCGTACTCCATAGTAACCTGTGTTTGAACCGCAGCGCGGAACACCAAATGGCTCTCATCGTAACAACACGCCATGATTCTCATCGCAATGAGCAGCCAACCCCTACCGATGTCAGATTGCAGTACTGAACATAAAAATTCCCACTCACCGCAGTGAGTGAACCTAGATCCTTAATGTGCACATCCTCTAGGTGACGGGAGTCACAAGAAGCGATACCGTGGGTGAAATCAATCTCCCGACATTGCTTCACAATCACAACCATAATCTCCACCACCACCACCATCACAATTACAACCACAATAATAACCATAATAATGATGATCACACAATACCATAAACACAATACAACATCAGTCTCACAATTAACCATACAACTGAACTGAGTAGGGAAACCCTACCTTCAGCGAATCCACTTGCAACTGCAACCAATCACATAATTGCATTAAGATTACCGACATCACCACCCATATCAATCAACTAAACTCTATTACAATAAACTAGTATCATTAGGTCTCATACTAAGGATAAACGCAACAGCTGACCTTTTAATACAAGAACTAGGCCATGACGGAAGCCACGCTCCGACTCGCCAATCCCATGCCCAGGCTCTTGTCCTCTAAATCTTGAGTATTGGTATAGATAAAGGAAAGATAAGAAAGGAAATGGGAAGAAAATTGTCCTTTAGGGTTGTAGAAATGAAAAGAATGAGATGGAAATGATGTAAGCCTCAACTCCCAATCATAAATATAAAACCTCTGAACCACTACACTCAGTCGAGTACAATACCATACTCGGACGAGTGGCCGTCACTAGACCGAGTGGTCGTCACTCCAGTGCTCGACCGAGTGACACATTCTAGGTCGAGTAAACAGCGTCAGTCTCTCCAACTAGGTACACAAGCTCCCACCTGACAATCATCAATGGTTCCCTAGACGTTGAGGGTCGTTCATAAGGTCTTCTAAAAAGGTGGGTATTATACATATTCCTCCTTGCACTTGTACTTGACGAGAGCATATGCGATCACAAAGGTCTTCCCAACTGGTATTATCCCAACCATCTCAATGAGTGAAAGAACGTATTTGTTTGTCTACTATGTGGAATCCATGATGACTGCATAATAGTATGACCGAAACATCTGAACGACCTCTAGATGAGCTCTGAACACGTGCATCATCTATCTAGTCGACTTATCACAAACCCAAAAGTGCACGTACTTATGCTAAACCGCAAGTGCTAACATATGTTGTGTAGGGCTTCTTCCTTCTCTATCCTCGGTCCTCGCTTTCTGTCCCGATTGAAGATTTGTCACCTTGAGGGCCGTAATTTATTTGGATTCCGCTGATGTAATCCCGCACTAATCATAGCGTATATAAGTTCTAACTTGGGTATTGATATAGTCCCGCTCATCGTCATCAAGCATAGCGTAATATCTATCGCCATCGCGATATTTTTCCAAAGCATGATTATGTCCTCCGATAGAAAGCATGTGTAACACCCCCGTCTACCAAAGCGCCTTACCAAGGCCTACCTTAGCACACGAAAGCATTACCATCTCGGTTGCCCGAGATAAACTATATCAAATAGACCATAAAAGAACATTCATAAAAGTAATATAAAGTTTACTCGATTACAAAGCCAAAACCAAAATCCAAACCGGATACAACTCAACTGCTAAAGCGTAAAGACTACTACGTAAACAGCGGAAGCCAAAAGAATTGCTAGAGTCAGCGGCGTTCCATCCATCTCGTACATAAGCTCAATCATCCAAACCTGTTAAATACCTGCTCACCATTCCCCAATGGATCACAACAGTTTTGCAAAACAAGGAAGGGTCAGCCAACCATATAATCAATCATAAGACAACCACATAATATAAACCAATCCAATAATTCCTAAACAATTAACCATCTTCAAATCCAAGAACTAGTGTCTAAACCGCAGCCCGGACATGACTACACACAGCAGTGAGTAGCCCTCCCAGGTTACCCATCGCAAAAGGCAACACACCCCATCCAGTGGTAGACCGCAGCCTTGCCACCTAAAGCCCCACTCATCACAACGAGCGAACCCAGATCATTAACGTGCACTTCCCCCTTGTGACGGGAGCCACAAGGGGCGAACTTGGAGGTGAAGACCATCTCCCGACAATGGCTCCACAATCAATATTATCAATGTCAATAGTATCACAATAATTCTAACCAACGATAATCACACAATGCCACAACAACCTATAATCAATCATACAGAAGAACTGAGTAGGGAAACCCTACCTGACTAGCAATTTCGATCAACAAAGCAACAAAGGCGAGCTAAAACTGCTCCTCTACGAAATCCTCACCTAACATACATACACAACAATACTAGCATCAAGATAGATCTAACCATTACCCTTAATTACCCAGATTAGGGTTTAGTTAATCTTAACAAAAGCAATCAAAACTAACTATATATAATAGGTACTTACTAACTCGGTAAATCACGGAACTACATACTCCAAAAGCTTAACAATCCACACAAAAGATGCTAGAATATGATTAGGATGATTAGGGAGAAAATAAGAAATGTTTTTATGTTTTAGAAACTGATTAACGAAGTGATTAGCGTAATATATAACTCCCTTATCATTCTAACCAAACCGCAAAAATTACCCGAAACAGACCAGACACTCGGTCGAGTACACGATACTCGACCGAGTACTACAACATACTCGTTCTAGTGCAGCTGATAAGTGTATTTTATATATGATTTTACCCCTCATTTTAGCTTGGTTTTTACTTCATATTTTCACTTTTAGTAGTCTTATTTGAGCTAATCTCGTATTCTAGTTGTTTTGCTTGTACTTAACGTATTTTGTAGGTAATATAGAGTTTAGTAGCTATTTTCCGTCAAATAAGCAAAAATTAGATCACGGGGCTAGAGAAGAAACCAAGATGGACCAAGCAAATCTAAGAGAGTTGGGTTGATGTGGAAATGTGAAGCAAAAATGGACAAATTCAAAGATCAACTCAAATGTAAACAATTGAGTTAATGAGCCCAAAAGAAATCCAAGGAGGATGTGGAAAATATCAAGCATTGGATACCAA
>VHZZ01005822.1:52644-65640 GCA_009801015.1 Silene noctiflora
TCCAACAAGGGGCGGACGAAGGAAACTTGGAGGCTAAGTAAGGCTAACCCTAATTAGGGTTAGATACTATATAAGGAGAGGCAAGGAGGGGTATTCATGGACACACCCAACTGGAAAATAAGCTACCACATATCAGGTACATTAACAATTTACATCTTGCCTCCATTGTACTCTCATTAATACTGTTAGTGAACATCTTGGAAGGATATCGTCTCCTTCCCGCAGTCGTTTCCCACATTGGGTTTTCCGCGTCACCAAATCCCTTGTGTTTATTCTCTTTATCCTACGTACTACGATACATACAACATACATATAGGACGATTCACACTTAAGATCGCTTTAACCCTAAAATTGACTTATCACGTTAAACATACCAAAAACACACACACATTTAATGGGTAAAGCAGAATATGGGTGACTTCCCTATAATAAATTTGATATAACTTATTATGCATGTGAATTCTAATTAGTCAAACCAAGCCCGACTTGACCTTTAACATTATACCGGGTTACACTACTAAGGCCTTCAACCATATAATCATGTTATCTTAGACTTAATTTCAGCTCATTTCAGTTCAGCTCTATTAAGTTCAGTTCAGTTAAATTCAGGTTCATTCAGTTCAGTTATGTCCATATCTTCACAAATTAACTCTTAATTCAATCCAATTCAGTTAATTCAACTTCATTAAGTTTAGCTCGATTCAGCTCTTTTCTGCCGAAAAAAACATTACCAAAATAAACTAATAAGCTAATGTAATATTATAATATAAACAAACACATATTATTCTAAATTAAATAATTATAAACTTAAATATAGTCTCCAACGCAAAATCATGATATTATCAAAACCGTAGGTCTCTCTTGTGACGGGTATATTCGTCACCTTGGCAGTACTCCTAGAACTAGAATAGTAGTCCATCTCACGTTGGCAAAATCTAATATAAATACACATTAGTTAGAAGTTGGAAGTAGAGTCTCATTCAGTTTCAAAATTTAACCCTTTTCCATCTCCAAAGTCGCCCTTCGCACTTTCCTCCTCTCTTCATCCTCGCTCCCGCTGTTATTTTCCGTTTCCCGCCGGTCTCTAGGTCCGCCTTTTTTTAAACCCCAATTCCTTAATTTTGTTTTATTGATTTTTGTTTTGATTTGTTTATGTTGATTTGCCCCCTTTCTGATTGATTTTGTTTTTGCATTTCGTCAAACTTTTGAAATTAGGGTTCCGATTACTCACAGAAAATTAGGGTTTTCAAATTTTGTGTTGGTTATTGTGTTCTAGGGTTTGGTTTATTGCCTGTTGTTTTGATTCAATGTTATTCATTTGAGAAGAAATTGGTTTGATTTGGGTTGGGTTGGTTAGTTGTTTGGGGATTAGTTGATGATCAATTGGTAAGTAAAAGTTCCGATTTTTATTGATTGACCTTCTCTCAGGGCGAATTTTTGTTGTATTGTGATTCAAACGTTTGTATATTTGTTAATTGGGTGCTGATCAATCGAGCGAGCGAATGCTTCGTTTGCTTTGATTCACATTCCGAAACCAGATTTGGGACGGCGCTGTTGTATCCTGTCTGTTTGTTTGGAAGCGTATTTTGAGTTTGGCAGCTGATGATGCTAACAACTATGTGCAGGCCTCCATGTCTTTTATCCGTCTGAAGAAGAAACAATTGTGGATTCTTCTGTTTGACTTCTGTTTTGTGAGAAGAAGACGTTGGTGGGGACGTTAAAATATCTACATTTTTCTTAACCTCAAGCGGGTGTACGTTAGCTTCCCGTACATTCTTCTCTTTCGTACACCTGCTTTGTTTTTCTCTCTTTGCGCCAGCTCTCCTTCCTGTTGTGCAGTATTAACCACTTCTGTGGCATAGCCTTCACTCTTCTGCTGCTTTCTGATTATTAGGTTATTATTGCTGTTAATTAGCGAAGTTGACAGCTTTTAAGTAGATTAGAAAGTAGTGAAAAATAATTATTCATTGTTGGTCATACATCATGGATGCTCTTCTAGGGAGCAAGTCAATTCCTCCTGGGTTTCGGTTTCATCCAACCGACGAGGAACTGTTTATGTTTTATCTGAAAAGGAAGGTTATTGGGAAATCACTTGGTCCTCAAATGATGTCTGAGGTCGATGTCTTTCAATTTGCTCCGTGGGAACTCCCTGCCAAAGCCTGCCTAAAGACTAGGGATTTAAACTGGTACTTTATGTGCCCACGATCAAAGAAGTATCCTAGTGCAGGAAGGTCTAACAGAGCCACAGTACATGGCTACTGGAAGTCAACTGGAACTGACAGAACAGTCAACTACAAAAACCGTCCTGTAGGGAAGATCAAAACCTTGATTTTCTACCGTGGAAAAGCACCTAAGGGAGACCGAACAGACTGGGTAATGCATGAGTACAGGTTGGACGATAGTCAGCTTTTACAACAAGGCGTCACCCAAGATTCCTATGTGATATGTAAGGTTTATGAGAAGAGTGGCCCGGGGCCTAAAAATGGCGAAAACTATGGCGCCCCCTTTGTGGAAGAAGAGTGGAATAGTGACAACGACGATAATGTTGATAATGTTGAGCCTGACTGTGGACCTAGCATCCCTGTAAACGTTGGTCATAATCCGGATGGTTCTGCCGTAACCAGTACTCTGGTCTACCAGGAACATGTGGGTCCCTTGACGCCATCTGCAGTGCAGCAGCCACTACTACCACTCTTTGAGGGTGGGGAAGATGAGATCGACAGGTTACTTGCAGCCTTCACGGAAGGCGATGATTCTCAGATTCTTGAGAGCGACATTTTCAATGGGCTGGAAGATTTAGGTGGTGGAAATTCAACTCGTGGGATGGAATTTGATTGGTCAACACTCTTAGCTGATGATTGCTATTTGGAGCTGAAGGATCTCCATGACTGATGGGAAGATTCTTGTGATTTTCCTTTGAGATGGGATTTTATTCCCTAGAGTATAGTACTCCATATCGGTTATTTTATTTTATTTGAACTAATTTGATGTTCAGCCTTTTGCACATCAATAACCGAGTGATTTACTTGTTTAATTGTTTATAATCTGAACGTAGAATCTGGATGGTTTTATTCGAATGAGTTTGCGTTTGTTGGTTTAATGCTTGTTCAATTTACCATTCCTGCAAACTACATTCCGTTTTTTTGCTTTAGATGACGCTATTGGTCTAATCTTCCAACAACTAATTGTTTGTGAACAAACAAGTACCTCTGCTTTCAGATTTATTTCGTGGTTCCAATACTGAACCGAGAATCTGCAACCTTTTTTTCGGTAAAGAGAGAGACACAAGGGCTAGCTCAGTTGCTTACAAGGTTTGAGTATAAATTTCAGATGACGAGTAGTTTACATTTTGATGAATCTACACCATGATTAAGATACATACTTCTTGTTGTTAGCAAATTAAGAAGAGCAATTAAAATAAGTTCGAGGACCAAAATAAATAGAGAGGGCGCTTGGAAATTCAACTTAAATGACGAGTAACTGTACTTACATTACACACCGAAGTTGTTAGCATAATATCTAATTGCATACAGGAATTACACGATAACTTAACAGTCAATCAGTCATGTTCGTTGTAAGTGAGTCGACTTCAAAAGCCAAGCAGAAACTTCATAACTAACCCGAACTACAATTTTCATCAGTTACCTACCTCACTTCTACCACACACATCTCTCTAAAATGCAAACCGAAAAGAATATTATATATAAATTGACAATTGAATGCATCACCCGATAAATGGTTAGATGGATAATGTGGCCTTGATGTGCTGCTTTCCTTCCATGGCATCTTTCTTTCTTCTGCAGTTGGCACAAAGGAAGGGGCCCTCCCATGGTTTTGATGAGGGGGAGAAAAATGGTCCAGAGTTTACTGATAGACCTTCATTCGATGGCTGATCTATCTGGCAGATTGCACATCTGAAAAGCCCAGAGTCCGGGTTCATAGGGAAATCTTTACCAAGCCTGCAGATTTCCAACACACAGACAACATAAACGTATAACTCCCTATTACTTGAGAATTCTAACTTCCAATAGAAAGGGAGAAGGTTGCAAAACCACGACCCTTAGAAACAAGGGTTGAACAAGCAAAATATTTTGGTAGCATCTGCTATATCACATTGTGGAATCCTATATTTAGCCTTAGGAGTTGGGAGTGAACATCAACCACAAAAACAAAAATCTTCACAAGTGCCAAGAAAGATGCTGCCTGTGGCGCAGTCATGAAAAATAATACGAAGTAAGCAATACCAAATAGTGAGGGAAGGAAAATGTAGAAAAAATCACTGCAAAGAAGCGTACATCGATAAAGAGCGCTATGCGGATAATTTAGCGAGTCATTTTTATTTTCATCATTCATATGAGTTGAGTACATGCTATATGTACATGAGAACATACACTTGTTTACCTATCGTCCCATGACATCTAAAACTAGGAAGGTGGCAATCATTTATCTATCGCATTCAACAGACCATCACAAACATAGAACAAACAAAGAGATAACATATGCAAATCGCTAACTCTTGTCTTTACATACAGAAAGAGAAATGATTGCAACACCTACGTACCTAACATTTTGACCATATTGCAGAATCAATTTCCCCTAATTATTGAAACAGGTGAGCTGTGGGTAGGTCATTTTGTCTGAAAATGCAAATCCGATCATGGATGGTTGATAGCATCATAATCAACTAATGTCAAGGCAACATATCCAGCTTTTGGATGTTCACAAGTCAAATTCGTAGTCTCTTTCCCTTTCTCCCCAAACCTACAATTGAAAGGTGGTCTTTTATTTCTAACTTAAAACCAAAATTCCAGAAGCCATCACAACTACTCTCTTTATACATTTGGAAACACTACATTTTTAAAAATATGTCGACCACTAATTCATCGTCACTTCACTCATATGGAGTCCTATAATTCTAAGTTGCAACAGGGCAAAAAAAAAAATGCAGAACTCAAATCAATTTAGTGATAGCCCCCACACACATCTCATCTTATTCGCATTGATACCAAAAAAAACAGACTGACAAAAATCCTGAGTCTGTGATAACTTATGAATAGTACCACAGTAGACGTAAATGAATATATCAGTAAGAAGATCTAAGAGTGCAATGAAACTATCAAGTCTCAACTACTGCAATCTTCAATATTCAAACCACAAGTTAAGATTCACCACATTTAGATGTTCAAGAAACACAGCATTTATTAAACGCAGGCTTGAGTGCGTAACAGAGAAATACAAAAGTGCATAACAGAGAAACACAAAGCATAAAAACGCAGACAGTCTAAATATCAGCAAAATAGCTAACTCAAGTTATCACGAACTTAGCAGACAATTGCGCACACCAACCAGCTACAGTGAACTATGCAAATGAACAGAACAAAAAGATGCATGGGAAGAACTAAACGAGAAACACACCTTTCTGCAAGCATTGCAGAACCCTCTTCAAACAACTCCTCTACAGCTCCCACAGCTGAGAGCTTCGATGATTTACTTGAGTTCAGAGATTTCTTTCTAAATAGCAGTGAGGTCAATCCATTATTCTTCTTATGAGCTGTTGGAGGTACTACAGGGTGAACTGACGGAATCATGTCAACAACTAAGCAGGTTGTATCATCCTTAAGACCCCTTGACCTCAAAGCTTCCTGATCCATCCCAGTGAAACCCACTTTAGAATATGTCCTCGTCTTGTTAAGTTAGTCAGAGAGAGAAAAAAAATAAAAAATTATATGACGTAAGTAATGACACCTTTACAACAAGCTTCGCAGCAAGATCAGCAGGTAGACCTCGACAAGCTTTTGCAGCAGCCTCAGATGATAATGCATCCCAGATACCATCAGAAGCAATAACAAGTCTCCCGCCAGCGTCCGAGAGCTATATGCAATTCAAGTCAATGTTCTGACAGGAAAGTGTGATAAAAGCAGCTCTCAAAATACACCAATGACTCACCTTCACTTGTTTAACGTGCGGCACAGGAACAATGAACTCTCCGACATCTGTATCACCAATTGACCGAGAAAGGCATAGTCCTCCTGGCCAGCAGCGGAGAGGCCCAACCTAGACAATCACAATAAACACATCATCAGTGGCGTAGTTAGGCGCTATATACTTATACTTTAGCTGAAATTTTCCAATTCATATTTGCAAAAAATATAGAGGCATCAATGTACCTCATTTCCGCCATAAATATTGAGTCTTCCAACTTCACCTCCGCTAGCTGTAACACGTTGCCTCTCTTCTTCATTTTCCTCTAATCGATGATCCACTGTCAAGAGAGAAACAACTCCACCTTGTGTGTCTAATATGCATCTAGAATCGCCAACAGATGCAACAGTTACAGTCCACCCATCAATCACAACAAAGGTGACTGTTGTACCAGAGGTTTCGCCTGGTCATTAATTGAAACAGAAAATTTATTAAATGCAAATAATTACTCCATATATATATACGTAAGGACACCAACTGGGATCGGAACCAACCTTTCTGCTGGAACTCGATATCAGTTTTCACAAACCCAGCAACCAACGCTCGTGGGAGAGCCTGAAGCCACTCTTCCCTACTAACACCTTCCGGAATGGCACTTAATACATTATTCAACAAGTTCTCCTTAGCATATATAGCAGCCGATATTCCATTATGGCCATCAAATATCTATACAAAACACGCAAAATTCAGCTAAATACCCAAACCCAAATCAACCAAAGGAACTCACAAACAGTCCAAATAGAGACAATAAGTTACCGCAAAAACAGAAAAAGATGTCGCGGGATTCCCAGGAATTCTCTGGCAGTCAGGCTTAATAAGAAAATAATCCTCCCCTTTCTTGGCTAAAGCTGCCTGTCCAACCTTAATTATCGGTTTCTCAACCTTCTCAGACCTAAGTTCACCACCAATGAGCGTACCAAGCGCAACAAGGGACGACTTAACTGGCGATATTTCTGTCTGGCTCATTTTGACCCAAGTTCCAACATTTCTCAACTAACTCTCCTTTCTATATAACCCTAAGCACGACAAACGACATTTCAATTAGATCAAACAGCAGCATTATCTGCTTTTCAACTACTGTCTTTAACAAAATCTACATAACACAGCACAAAAGCCTCAACACCAAAAAACAACATCAATTTTCAAGACTTCCAAGTGCATTATTCTCACTATCCAATCATAAATTCGCATATATCCTCACTTAATCGGCGAAAAACTCAATACCAACTTGTCAATTTACAGTTTAACTACATTACATTATCCTAAAATCTCAGCAAAAAACAATGAATAATTAACTAAAATTAAACACAACAAAAATCAAGAATGAGCATTGATGTTCAAATGTAAAACCCAACAAAAAGACATAAAAAGCATTCAAATTAAAGTAATAATTTAGTAAAACTGTGTTAAATTATACAGAAATCGACAGTTGTAATAATACACCACAATCTACAACACTAAAAAGATGAAGATGAAGAAATTAATGGAAAAATGCAGTGAAATTAGCAGTAAAATTAAAGAGAAAATTAGTAAGCAATGTGAAAATGAGATCGAAGAAAGGAGAAACAGTGTAGATAGAGAGAGCGACATTACCAGATAAATTAGAGAGAGAAGGTTTGCTGTACTTTGATTTGATAGACAAGACCGTCTCGGTTTTAAATATGGGTCGTGACACTAATACCAGTCCGAGTTATAAATATTTTGGAGGTCATGATTCTCGACTGTAATCGTCGTATTTTTAGTCGAGACTAGGCTAGGAGGCAATCGATACCGCAACCATGATCGAAATCGAATTTTTAATACTATGATGATTTATTTTCCTCGGTATTCTATCACTTCTAAAATAAAACGTAATATAAGGATAAGTAATAAGAGAAATAGAGATGAGGAAAAGTAAGTGTGAGAAATCGGAAGAAACGAAGAAAATGGATAAATACGACTGTATAACATGAATAGCTATCGTGAGATTATTAGGAAACTAATATGTATTATTAAGGTAGTTAATTATTGGTTTTACTCATTTGGTTTTTCTAATTTGTGTTATGAAAAACTCCTTTTTTCATTTAAGTTGAAAATTTTAGACAATAGATACGATATACAAAGTAGTGGATAACTGAGTGAATATTCATGTGAGACCAATATTATAATAGTTTTTCTAACGTGTAAGCTAAATATGGGAAGATCCACAACATATTTTCACTAATTGTAGTAAAACTAAGCATATTAATGTGTGGCCTTAGACAAACGTTAAAAAAACCGTAATTATAAAAAAAAGTAATGTAGGAAAATAATGGACGAAGAGATTGAGAAAACGCGGGATTAGGTTCAAGGGAGAGGGGATATGGATACAAATCAATTGATTATGACTAAAATGAGTAATTGCCAGCTAATTGTTAGTATTAATTAGGTTGATCACCTTTAGTAGCCTAATTCCGAATACTGAGTGACTACACCTCATTATCATACGTCAATTAACAAAATATGGAAGTCGAGTATTGTATCACATTTCTCTTATCTTACACTAAACATTTAAGTAACAAAATATGTCCAAGATATTTGCACATCCTAAACCATTCATTTTTTGACCACAAAAACTACATCTAATTACTGGTACAATAAAAAAACAAAACAAAACAAAAAGACATGTGGAATGTGCAAAATGGTAGACTAATGTACAAACAATTCATATGCTTTCATCACAACAATCATTTTGATACAAATTTCTGTAATGGAGGATACAAATTTCATCACATTATATATATATATATATATATATATATATGTATGTATGTATGCTATATATATATATATCTATTTTACCCATCACTCTTGTTAAGAGGAAGGATACATCTACTACAATTATCTCAAAACCAAAAAGAAAACTGAATGAATCAAGCTCTCTCTCATTTACACAACAAAATGCCATATCCATCACTTTTGTGGTACTCCAAAACTTCTTACACATCCCAAGCAACTGAAAGAGTTGCCATTTTACACTACTAGCTCTTCACTCTTCCTCTTCTAACTACTCAAAGATAACAAAACCCGAAAACAGACGGGATCACAAACCCAACATATCAGAATCACTTCACATTTGCTGTTTTTCGCTTCACGTGGACAGATTGTCGTCCATTCTTCACTGCTACTGGACTCGTGCCATTGGTTACTTTTCGCGTTGGTGGCACTGGAATCATACTCCTGAGCATCATACCAAGTAAACACATTATTAGTTTAAGGAGGGACCATTAAACAACACCAATGTGCAAATTGTAGAAATTGTCAGCATCAAAGCCGCCCTCATGTCAAAACTATAAGTATAAATTGTTGAATCATAAATCATAAATGTACCTTTTTTCCGGGCTTTTGGAGGGTTTCACTTGAGGTTTCTTGATCTTGGTTCCCAAACTAGGCAAACTAGAAACTCTTGGAAGATTAACTTGGAAATCTTGCTCAGATGAATCACTTGTGGCCATATCAAGCTCATCAAGGCTTTCACTATCTTGGGTATCCTTAAGCGTGTCATCGAGCCTGTATCCCTGATAAAGAGTCTCAGAAGGCAGTGAGTTTTGCTTTGATATGACCTTTTCTATCCAGTCACCTGATGTCAGTATCTTCTCCTCGGACTTGACCACACTAAGGGGTGGCCAGTGAGCATCATTTGCTAGAATATCGTCCGGGTCTAAGCTTTTCCTACGTGGTTTGGATGTGGCGTTGCTTTTGCCCTTCAAACCACAATTAACAGTTAATTAGAAATGACTTTTGGTAAAGAATACACGCATTTTTCAAATGAGACGGTCTCATGATAAATTTACTATACTACGGACCTCATATGTTGGGTTTTAGTTTTCTTAAATTCAGTTTTTAGTAGGTTAACATGTATATAAATGAAAATTTTAGTTGAATTAGTTTAGTCTCACAGTATATTAAAATTAGCTGCACAGTTGATTAACCAACCTTGGAGTTACTGGCTTCTTTCACTGGACTCTTGCGACCACTTGGAGTGTCTTTGGATGGGCGATAAGCAGGATGCATAGGGGAAGACGCAGTGGATTTCACACTCCCACTGTCTGGGGTGCTGGAAATGGAACGGGGAATCTGCTCCATCTCTTCATCCTTTCTGGCCAAGGCTGCCTTTAGAGGGGATATCTAGTAGTAGAGAGAAAGATAATGTATAAACAGTCATTTACAAAAAACATCCCATTAGAAATATCGAATTGTCTGAAGCACACTTTTTTCGAATATTATCCAAGATCAGTCAAAGTACCTGTTCTTTCAACTCTTTAACATCTGAAGAGTTATCTTTGTTAGTCCGGGCAGCTCCAAGCTCTACAGTGGATACACGCTCTGCGAATTTAAGTGTACTGATCGTCTCTCCAACGGCATCCGGCTCAGGGCTTATATGAACAAACATCAATGTTTTAGCTTGACCCCCTGGTATTTACACACTTGTCAGAATTCATACTTGCCAAAGAGAACTAAAGCAGGAAACACTCAGAAGTAAATGACCAAGATAATTGACTAACTTACCGAGAGAATCTTGAAGCAATTGAGTTAGCTTACTATTCCTATAGGGAACATGCGCATTCTTTGAAGACAAAGAAGCAATCACATCTCCTAGTGCTGCAAGTGACTTATTAATGTGTTGTGCTTCCTTCAATCTATCTCCTGTCACCTCGGACTTATCGACCCTTTCACTCCCCGCCAAGTCAACTAGATGCATGCATCCACGTATCATCGAGCCTGATGTGATGTCTTTTCCTTGCACATGAACTGTCATGCAACTGAAACCATATATTTACCCACTTTAGTGCAAAATGAGACTATTTATGGCAAAATATAGTCTAACATTGAGAAAAAGTTGGTTTTGTATGCGATTAATGTTAAGTTCGTATACCTGTGAGAACGACTACTACGATCATTCATGGCAGTAGAACTCACAGCACGATTATTAAAGCCGATAGTCATCAAATTGATAACATCAGATGTTGTTGTGACAGGCAATCTAGTTGCATCTGGTACATTGATTCCAGTCTGACTACTGTTACGAATTTCTAATGTATGTAAGAGTTAAAAAAACACAATTTCTTAGAATTCAGCATAGATATCTAACGTATGGTAACTGCAGATGCCAGCTATCTTAACTGGCGCAGTTATTGAGGGCGATGCTCAAGAAGTGGGTTTGAAACCCGTTAGGATCAACTTTCGCAAGTTTCCCCCTTTACAGTAAACAAACTGAATGGGAGAATGGGAGAATTGAAGAAAACATATTGTAGAGACAAACTAAAGGATATCTTCTGTTAGCACCATCAGGAGCAAGGAGATCTCTAACTTGCTCATTATAAATCTCCATCATCTGAACCGAAACTTCATAGCTAGATGTGGCTTTTCTCTGTTCTGATAATTGAAACAAATCATTTAATGCCCTGTAATTAACACCATAGGTTTCTTCTGTGACATCATTTGGTCCACTCTGAACAAAAAACAAGGATAACTCAGTTGACATTCATGACAACTAATTCTCATATCACGACACTTGTATGAGACGGTCTTACATATCAGATCAACCCGTGAGTTAGATTCACATGTGAGACAGTCTCGTTTCATACAAAACTCACTAGCCTCAAATAAGTCAATAGAAAATATACCATGGTGTAAGTTTTCCCTGCTCCTGTTTGCCCGTAAGCAAAGATACACACGTTGTAACCATCAAGACACGAACGAACAAGAGGCTGCATGTCCACATATACCTCAGCTGTCACAGGAAATATCACAGCTTAGACATATAACAAGTTACTAACCTGATTAATAAAGAAAATATTATGTATCATATATTAAGACGAAAATTGATTATTTTTTCTTACTATTATGATGACTAAACACAGTTTTGTGTCTAAACATAGACCTGCAGCATTTTTTTGGTGCAAGAGGAGGGGAACAAGAACAATATAATAGATGAAAGGGAAAATTTAGAACTTGCGACCTATAGCAGGTAAGACCTTAGTCTCTACCACTAAGCCAAGACATCATCGGTACACGTGGCATTTATAAGAAAACTAAAGGTTATGCAGGTTTGCTGACCTTGTGTTGCATAAGGTCCAAACACTTTGTTGAAATTGAAGATTTTCTTTCCCTCCTTGGTATTTTTTACTGGATTCATAATTGTAATGTTTCCTTCCTCAATGTGATCCACTGTAGTAAGCCCATTCGCTTGTCCAGGCAAGAAAGGTCTCACTCGACAATAAACCCTAATGTTACCTAGGGTTCAAAGAACATTTGAGTTTTCCAAATTCAGATGTAGTAGAAAGATGGTTCAAAGAAAACAGACAGTGTTCCTCTTCTTACCTTTAAGATCTTGTACTTGATTGTACAACCTACGGTTTTCTTCTAAAACTTTCCGGTATCCTGAGGCGGCATGAGCAAGAGTGTGCATGTGCTTACCTAGGTGACAATGATTCACAGTAGAACATTAACAATCAGAAATCCTCCTTAATATTAAAGAAGATAGGAAGATAAAAATTAACTACATTAACGATATAGCCTAGTGGTTCAAGGGATCCAGCAAATGGCACGGTGAACTAGTAAAGGGGTCGAATGTTCACATCAGTGCTTCACAATAAAAAGAATTACGACCGGTTTACTGGGGGGGAGGGGGCAGTCTGGCTACATTGAATGGAAACAAGAAGGCAGGATCAGTGGAAGATGCAATACCTAAAATGTCAAATTCCTCACGATACTTCATTTGCAGAAACTGCATACTTTTCTTGGTAGTATGTACAGTATGCTTCAGTCCCTGAAGAAATCAATAACATCAGTTAGAAAAAAATCCCTGGAGTGAAAGATATAGAATGCCAACAATGCACAAAGTTGCTTCCATTAACCTGAATATCATTCATCTGTCTCTCAAACAACATATTCTGCTTTTTAAGGCGACGTTTTAATGCTTCTTCACGGAGGGCGCGCGCCTGAGCCTTAACTTGTTCAGCGACCTGCTGAGCCTTAACTTGTTCAGCGACC
>VHZZ01005822.1:65927-80060 GCA_009801015.1 Silene noctiflora
TTGCTCAGGGACCTGCTCAGTCTTAACTTGCTCAGGGACCTGCTCAGGGACCTGCTCAGTCTTAACTTGTCGAGGGACCTGCTCAGTCTTAACTTGTCGAGGGACCTGCTCAGTCTTAACTTGTTCAGGGACCAGCTCAGTCTCAGTCTCAGTCTCAGTCTCGATCTCAGTCTCAGACTCACTCTCATTCCCACTCTCATTCCCACTCTCACTGCCCTTATCAGTAGCAGTGTCATCATCAATCTTCACGAGGTTATCAGATAAAAAGTTGTCAGAAACTCAGGATAATGTCATGAAGAAGCATGATATAACACGAATATATAAGATTTACCTGAGTTTCTGCCTTGGGGGATTCTGTAGGGGACGCGTTTTGGCCAGAGACCGACATAGTTTCTGGAGTATACTTCACCTGATAAAATTACATAACCATGTAATGATCATAACAGTTTGACTTCCATAACTAGACAAACAACTAAGACATAAATGTTAATGCGACCATAGAGTCTTCATATTAATATATGATGTGTTAATATCAGTTCCAGGAACTTTGACGGATAATGCGTTTCATAACAAAATTCTAGCAGCACTTACTGATTCAGATTGACTTGCTAAGCGACGTTCGAACTCTTCCATGACTCTACTGAGCATGGTTTCAACGATCTGTAATCCGTCAGAAATCAACAAGTTAATAATAGCACAAGATACCTGCAAATCCGAAATACACCAACCAAAGACATAACAGATTGCTGACTCTCCATGGTAAGTCTTTAACACATTTTAGAATTTCATCTTTAGTGCTTGTCCACAGGAAGTAAACGAACACACACATTTGGAATTTGAAATCATAGAGTTGGCATTAGCAAAACTTATACACACATTTGGAATTTCTTCTTGCTTCTTGTCCATAAGAAGTGCACGAATCATCACGTTCAAGGAATGAGAGTTAGTCTGTAAACAACCCCAAAAACATAGTCATTTGCTGTTTTCAACGGAAATGCTAAATTCAAAACTCCATATAAAAGATGAAAGTAATGTCAAACCATGTCATTAAAATCAAGACCAAGATCGCCAAATTGCTCATTGGCAGATGTGTCTAAAGACTTCTCGCTTACAGATGAAGTCCTAGAAATTGAGTTCATGAAGGGTTCTGAATTTTTCCTAGCAAAACCCTTTCCAGCACTTTGTGTTTTGGTACTCCCACTGAACTTGAATACTCCATTGCCTCCTGCTGCCTTCCATTCGTTAAACGATTTCAATGCCAGAACACAGTTCACAATCCTTGCTGTTTTACCACCCTGGCCATTCAAATTTCCACAATTACCCACCAAAAACAAAACCATCAATTTCGCCATTGAAAAGGTTATTAATACTCCTTGAGCGAAACGTCAGGTCATTAAGCACCTCACTGTTCACTCTGATACATTAAACTGATTATAAATAGAATGACCAACCTGCTCTAAATCAGAGGCCTCAAATGTAGGAAGCCCCATTTCTTCCACAGCCACTAAGAAATTCCTTACATTTTCAAAGTATTGGTAAGCCATTAATGCGGCTCCATCTGGAATAACCACGGTGTCGTTTGGAGCTTCCACCACCTGAACACACATACATGAAGCACAAAATGTACTTAGAAGGATCCCACCTATGGCAAGGTAAGGGGAACAATGTAACCAACCTTACCCAGGTGTCGATAACATGTAATGCAAAACCAATTATATGCCAAAAAGTTGTCCATGTACATAGTGATAATCATCATTAAAAATCGAAAAACCTAGAAGTAAAAGTCACATTAGTAATACCTTTGGAACAGCTCCAGGTTGGACCCTGTTGATTGCATTACAAAGGATTATACCACTCCTCAACCCAAGTCTGAAATGTTCTTCAGAAGGCTCGGCAGGCAAATCTTTCGAGCACACCACCCCAACTATCTTCCTTAGCCAACTAGTTGCTTCATATCGTCTCGTTGCTACAACAACAATCACCGAACCCATATGTTAAGCAATTTAAGAATTCTCCCTATGACATATCCCAAGGTATTTAGCAAAGGTCCAACAATTGCAACCCAAAACTGAAAATAAATAAATAAAATAATCATTCACTAAACCAATCAAAAACCACATCACCAAACTTCTGATCATTTAACATCTGCCCTTGAACCTAAACAAACAATGTTCCAATAGACGGTCACATACAAGTCTCTTGTAAAACGGGTTTTACAATAAAACATCATAAAACCACCCATAAAAGACAATGATGCCTTATTAAAACATAATAGCGGGTGAAAGTTATTTTCAATACGGTTACTTAGTAAAATGTCACTGGGTTATAACATCGTGTAAAACCATTTTACACAAGAATTCGTAAATCAAGATATAATCTCTCCATAACATTGGCCAGTATCGGTGTAACCTTACCATGAGACCGTCTCATACTAAAATTCGCGAAATATAAATCATCAAGTCTAGTACAACAATTTGTCCTTCATTAAAACAAGCCATTAATGTGATACTTAAAACCAAAATTCAATCACATTAATCAAATAATCATCATATAAACATCATAACCTTTGAATATAGATTAAATATAACACAAATTCATAAAAATAAACAGAAATTAAAACAAAAGAACAAAACCATACAAGCTTCCTCTGCTTTTCTTGATGCTAAATCAATGTCGCTCAATCGAGTACCATGTTGTCTAAGAACATCCTCAACCACTGACATCACGGAAAACGATATATCCGCCATTGATACCATCACCAGCAAATTTTACCGTTGAAAAAAAATCACTTTGTTTTTTCAATCCAAGAAACTTGAACACAAAAATTACACCTCCAATGATCAAATTATCCAAAATTAAGACAAACCCAGATTAAGTTTCCGCGAAACTAACAAACCCTTTTAACAAAATTGTTTATGATTCAAGTTCTTTTTTTTCACAAGAATTTATTTAATTTTCTTAGTTTTCAATGAGAAATGTAGGAAAATGATGATGATATATGAAGAGGAGGAAAAAAGGGAGAATTTTGATTTATTATTCAACAAAAATTGTTAGTATTTTAAGTTTGCATTTAGATTTTTATTTAATTTCAGAAGGTTTGAATACTAAAAATTGCCATTGTTGAACACTTCTAAATTTTCCCTCTTGGAATTATTTTAATTGATTTATTTATTTATTTTGAGAGAGAAATTGTCAGAAATCAGAAAAGTAATCTTCCGAACCTCTCGCTTCGGTCACCTTAATTTGATGGTCTATGTTGTTTCTAGTAAATAAATTGTTTAAATTGAAACAAGAAAAAGAGGCTATTTTTATATATTCCTATTTCTTAAAAGTTTAAAGGAGTGTACTACATGGAATTTGGTAAATGCGTAAAAATCGTCTATTTTCGGTTCCCGCATAAAGATATTAAAGTTTATTATGTCTTAAATAACTATTGATTTAGATCGATGAGTAAAATAACTTTTATTTCGTATTTGTTTAAGGTGAGGCCTAGTGTATATGTAGATCATATTAGTGATAATGGATATGAAGTCCTTAAGTTTGAAGTCTGAAGGTTAGGGCATAGGAAAAATTTCAAGTGTCTTAGGTATAACACCATTTATGAGTAATCTTGTCGAGGTTGTTTTCAACTTTAGATTATGTCTTTTAAACTTTAAACATGTCACCTTGGTAAAAAGGAAGGTTAATCAGAATACAGGTGGTTAGCATGATATCACGTATGTTTAGTGTTACTAATGTTTTTTTTTACCAAAGTTGATTGGTGTGAGTGGTAAAGACTCTCATCTCTTAAACAAGTGGTTAGGGGTTCGATTTCCGGCTCTTGTAATTGAAAAAGCCAAATTTGGGAGGGGTCAACCTATTAAATTGTCTTCAGTACTCCGAATGAGTTTGTTGTACAATGAACAATTACTCCATCTTACATATACATGAATATAAAGGTTTTGAAGATTAAAAGTTTAAATAGTTGTGAATACTATTCTATCTTTTATTATGCATCTTATTTAATGATCTTGACTGACACATTACTTAATTGCAAAATTGGTGTATATAAAGTATAATAATCTATGTATCTTGGTGAGAATAATAAAAAATCTTAATATATTATCTCAAATAAGCTGAGTTTTTGTATATATATAGTAGATGTTGATGTATCAAGATAAATTGCACTATATAATTAAACATTATGAATTACCATACAAATTTACTCGTGTCAATTGTAAAATCAAAAACTACATACCTCTTTTTCATCATTGACAGGTTAATGGTGAGCTGCGAGGGTATTAGCACTTGGCAGATTAGTGCTTGATTGGAAATGGGTGGCAGGGTTGGTGATAGAGGTGTGAGGGTGAAGAGATGAGAGTGTTACTGGTGGGAAGGTACTTCTAGTTTGTTTTTGGGTTGGTGTGTATTGTGTAGTGGAATATTACATTATTTTTTTCTTTAATTTTTTACATTTTGATTTGTTTTTCCTTTATAGGGCACTGAATGTATTTTTTTTATGGGGAACTTGATGTGTTTGATCTTTTATTTTATTCGCTTATATTGTTTTTTTTTTCCTTTTTTGCTACAATTCATTTTTTTTTTGCAGTTATTTTTTTCTCTTCACAATGCAATACTTTTTTTTTAAAATATTCTTGTAATATTTCATTTTTGTATTTTACGATAATTTAACTTTAGAAAAATACTTTTTATTACACTATGTTATCCTTACAATTATATGCGGTGAAAGGTGGTTACATATTCTCCCCCCAAAAAAAAAGCATCTCTTTGGTATATTATAAGAAATTTATCCAATTTAATTAAATTGGGGATGTTTATTACAAAAAGCGGGAGTTGCATATATAAACAATTTAAAATTAGGGTGATGTAATTTTTATTTTTCTTTTGACTTATTATAACAATTAACGTTGGAATTTAAAATTTAATCTGGATATTGCTTTTGAATTTTAGTTTATTATATATCAAAAATTAAAACGCCAAATTTTATTGTTTATTTTGCTATTATTAATAATTTGCATTAAACATTTACAAAAGTTCATTAGTTTGATGTAATTTTTATTTCTCTTTATATTATTCTAACAATAAACATAGAAATTAAAATTTACTATGTATTCTAATTTTTAATTGTTGTTTAATATTTGAAAATTAAATAGGCTAAAGTTTAATGTTTATTATGCTATTTATTTGCATTTAATATTTAGAAATTCATTTTTCTTTTCACGTAAAAAAATGGTATCCATAATTTGGGTTGAGATTCCGTCAAAATGGGCCTATAAGTAAGTCTTTACACGTAAAAAAAAAAGGTCTAGAATCTAGACCCAAAGCTAAGAGGTTGGGATAACAGAAAACAGAAAACAGAAAAAAGGCTGTCTCCTACTGCCCTACAGCATTCAGCTGAGTGACAAGGGTGTGGGCCCACCGCCGGCAATACGATAGTTTAACTCCTTAACATGCTTAAAGCACTCCGCCAAAGAGTTTTAATGGGTTCCCTATCCTTTATTAACAATGTTTAACCTTAGTTGGTACAACGTGGGATACATCATTAACACCAATCACTATGTTCACCAAAATGTCTTAGTCTAATAATACTTAAGATGAAGATATTGTGGAGAGTAGCTCTCACGTTCAACTAGTAGCACGGACACTTCTCTTAATCAGTCGTTCTGTGTCTGACACCGACACTCGTGGACACACTCCCTATAAAGTTGTGTCTAACTTTCTACTTTTATTTGGACGCATGTCCTTGATATTTGGACATCATTTGGGGTGCATGATGTTCTTTAGACTAAAAATGAGATGTTGAAAGAGATTGATTAGAATACGGGTTTGGCTGAGAAATGAAAATGAGTTATAATTAAGGCCAAATTTTACATTCACTTATTTAAATCTAATATCAAATACTTTTACACAAAAAAAGAACTTTTATAACTAAAAAATATATATTTTGTTAATTTAAATAGCGTGTCTCGTATCCTAAATTTCATGGGATGTCGTGTCACGTGTCCGTGTCCATTTTTGTGCTACCTAGACGTTCAAATCCCCCTTCTCTCTATTGTAATGCGACTAAATGCGCGTTTCCTTTGACCCCAAAAAAAAGACTGTCTTCATTAATTTTGCAAAGGATATTGTATATTAAGTGTAGTATAGTACGTTTTTTTCCGCCTAAATTTTAGACCAAATGGATAGATTTATCGGATATGAGGCAATTGCATACAAGAAACATCTGTACAATTTATTATAATTTAAATATCGCCTAAAAAAATAGATTTTACATAATAGAGGCGTCAAATCAATCTCTAACTTCTTAGCCATGAGCTGATTATCCAACTATTATCCCGTCTCCTTATCGATTTAGTGTGTTCAATTACTTGTTTACCTCTAGTTAAAATAATTGCCACAAAGAATAAAAAGATAAATAAATAATTGAGATCGAGGGAGTATAATAGGTATTCAGGTTTAGCTCTTTCCACATGCTAGATACACTGAATTTAGTGGGATGCTTCATGATAAAAAGGTGTTTACTTTATTATTATTATTATTATTATTATTATTATTATTATTATTATTAATCTTAATCTTATGAGAGTAATTAAGAGTCATAATTAGTACAGTTGCACTTTCCTAAATTGGCAGCTTATAAGTTATACCAAAAATAAATCCTCTCTTTCTGGCAAGTTTGGACGTCTACATTACCTCAAACTCTATGACAAGTTATCTAAGGCAATACCGAACCACACCGATTAGGACTTGCCAAAGCGATAAAGGAGTATCCAATAGATGTACTGTATGATAATATGTACGAGTATTTGTGAATGTAAGCTAGGAGAAATTATGCGTGACAATTGACGATCACAAATAAAATATTTATAAAGAAAATATTTCAATGAAACCGTGGTTCGGTCTAGAACGGCCCATAATGTTATTCATCTCATCAATGATAACACAACTATGCAGAACCGCACAACAGTCTTAGCACCAGTCGACGTGAAAAAGAAAGACGGTATGAAAACGGCAAAACAAATATGACATGAATAAAAATACTGATAAAATAATGATCGGGAATCAAATTACCCTTGCATAAGATGCTGGAATGATGATGACAACAGGAGTCTTCGCTGTCTTTGAAGCTAAAAAGTTGACAGTTTCATGCACAAAGTGTATATTCATTACTATTATTCAATAGCATAATGTCTAGCCAAACACCCTTTAGAAAAACATCGATGTGTACTTGTATAGTTTAAAAAACCATTCGACACCCTAAAGGACATACAGAAAATTTACCAGAAATCGGGGTTTGGATTTGAATGTTCTTCATTTCCATAGATACAGGAATGAGAAGAGGTCAGATATCAGGACTTGGGTCCGCTTGACCTAATTTCACTGATCCTGATTCTCCTACCATCCATTCATATAGGTTAACCATCGAAAGAAGTCAAAAACTTGGTCATTACATCCACAAACAATTGAAGAAAAGGGAGACGAAATATCTCATTAATCATCATATATCTTGCTGAGATTCAGAGACCCGTTCATTCAAAAGATATCATGACAGCAACTTGAGTGTAGATTTTACGCAGACCCAGACTTAAATAATTGCAAAAGATTAAAAGGAAACAAGAAGTAGAAAAATAATTAATACGACAACACTACCAATGTCTCGGCGCACATTGATGACTAGACAAGTAGGTTGGATGAAAATACTCTTAACTCTTGTTACAAACACAAGAGCTAGAGATATTGTTTTCAAAGGACCATAAGTCTATAATTTTTATTGCGTCAAAAATTGCATCAGCTTCCTACTACCATATAAAATAAAAAGAGCAGACTCCTGAAGTACAGAATTTATCCAACTGAAAAATTTATTAAACGTCTTTATCGTATTAGCGGGGCAGCATTACCCCTGGATGACCCCTCACATAAATTAAAACTATAAGCAGAAAATCCAGTTCCAAGTTTTGAAAATGATCAATCATAAGTTTTAACCAAAAGAATCCACTTTTCAACACAGACCATGTGTTATAAGTCATATCTTGAACACTACTCATACCTCCTCGTCTACTAATATGTTGGTGGGCTCTAACTTTCATATAGATAAATCATGGGCCAAAGAGTTGATAGGTCACCTTTTGAGGAAGATGCATTGAAATAGTCCCATCTTCCAACGATGCTTCAAAGTGCTGCATGACCTGTTACATTTTATCAACAAGATATAATATGTTCAGCAACCAGAGAAATTTATTAGATAATAGATATAGATGATGAAAAGAACATCATGCACCAATGCATTAGCCATTATCAACGAGATTTTTTTCCATTTTGTTTAGTACTTTATTGAGGTGGGTAGCAGATGTTTATTCACATCTTCTACATGGACAACTGAAAGCTTAGACCTGAAAATAGACCCAGAAGAAGTGATATTTTTGTGAAATCTGAATGACACCGAGAGATTATCTGGGACATTAGACCACAGTAGATGTGGACATAAGGACATTACAAGACAGTAGATGTGGACTTTCAAGCTCTCACATATGCAAACATCCAAATATATTTATCTGGAAGAGTAAAGGAGCACCAGACGTACTGAATAATTCACAGTAGAACAAATTCGATAGCAAACTTCACATTTTAGTTGACATAATGGCATAATGCTCTAAGTTTGAACACTAATGTTTTATGAACTTGAACTCATTCCAGAGCGAGATCTGAACACTGAATCATGCAAATGTGGAAGAGACATAATTCTAACATAAACGCATTAACTCATAACCCAAATCGCTTTTAGTCCACTTTGTTCACCTAGTCACCTATAAAGCTTTCCCACTGTTAAATCCATCTTGAACTAGTCAGCAAAATGCATAACTAGAGACAAAGCAATGCTCATAACTTGGAGAAACTGCAAAAAGAAGGGGATAATGCAGCATAAGATGTGAAACGGATTCGCCTAGATAAGAAGGTTCTCATATACAATCTGTGGGTTGCTACTAACTACCTTGACATATTCATCCCTACAGATACTCCCAACACAGTCACAACTCACAAGCATCAAAGGACATGCAAGCATTTCAGAGATCATTCAGTTCAGAAATTTATATAAATACTTTGAGCTTTAAAATGTTTTCCTTAGTAACACATCACAAATCCAAAAGAACTGGAACAATATACTTGCTCCAGTTCAAATGATTAGAAACAGGCAAGTTCATGCTCTAGCACATACCAAGCAGTTATCAACGATATTGTTCACATTAATCCCTTTACTCACACAGAAGCAAGCAGGCCTATCCTTTAGCTAAAAGGTAATACCCAATTCAACATGACACCAATACACCACTAGTTCCTTTTAAAAAAGAGAGATTATTATCATCAATCAGAATCATTGTATACATCCATGTCGTATAACAGCTAAAATGAAATCCAGTCGGGCAGAAAAAAATGAAAATGCTAAAGAGTACCCTACCAGGCTACCAGAGTACCAGCTCATCTCCATGCTTCAGCGTCTTCAACTTCCTTTTCCAGAGTCTTTGAAGCTTCAATAATGTCCCAAGAGTCAAATATTTTTTTTGGCTGCAGCTCTGTCTCTGTCACTTCCCTGTTTTACACTGAGAATTTTCTTCGTCAAACAAATAAATTTCAAGAAACAGAAGAAGAAAGCACGTCAGAAGTGGAGAGTTGGTTTCAGAATTGCAGGCTATTCTCTGAATAACAACCTTGAATAGAGAGATTAGATAGCATACACTAATACATTAGTTTAGGCTTACTACACAACTAAAGCCATTTGCCTATTCGAAACATAGATTCATACAACAGATCTTAACAATGGCTTAAATGAAATATTCATAGTGATATCAAACTTAAAAGGGGGAGGAAGCTGAAGTATGTCAATAATCTAAAATGTACTACTTCCAGAGCTTTCAGAGGTTCACGATAAGATCCAAAACTTCTTGGAACAGGAACAAAAACACCTAATTCAACCTTCTTCCACCTCATGTATTGCTTCCATGTCATCTTCTTTATAAACACCAAGGGGAGACCCGTGTACTGAAAGAAGCATCTCTCCATGTTTAGGCAATCTAACTGTTTTCGGTGTCATGCCTACAGACAATCTTTGGCTAGTCGCCCCAGGAGTCTGAAGACCTTCTGGCATTCCCAGCATTGCAGTATTAAATGACTCTTGGGACAAGTAATTCCCAAACTGCAGATCATCAGCGGGCACATGGTTTTTCACTGTCTTAGCTGAAAACTGAAGCCCATCAACAGACTGTCCTGCAGCAGAGACGGAAGGATAGGCCATACTCATATGATGGAAAAGGTAGGCATGTATATCCCTTCCATCAGTAGTATTTGTATACACATTACCGGCTTCATTCTTCCTTCTTAGATCAAAATGCTCGTCTTGACTGTTTTTAACAACTTCTACATTAGGTAGATTCTCCTTAAAAAACTCTAGGACGGGCATTTGTAATTGGTCTTCACTGAAGTATGAACGAATCAAGCTTAGCCCTGTAAGCAGGTGGTCGACCTCCATGTCGGAAATTGCCTTGACTGCAGCAATCTGGCGTTCAACTTCTCGTTCTGTAGATGAAATCAAAATAATCTCGGATTTATTGTGATTCTCATCCACATTAGCCGGTTTATCATCTGATGCCAAAGGTTTCTTAGCCGTCCTCTTATCTTTTTTCTTGCCCATTTACAATATAAATTCACTTTAAAAATGCAACCTCAATTAATTCCGAGAAATCAGAACCTGTGTCATCTACCAGCACTAAACATCAACATATGGGATCACTTCAGGGTCTGGCTGGAATTGAGGATCACAACGAAGGAAGAAAGCCTGGTGAAGGATTCGCTACAGAAAAAAAAAGTAATCATATCTATTATTGCCTTAAACTAAATATCGATAACAAAGGGTAAACTGCAACAACCAGTACACGTCACCAAATAACAAGATTAAGAGAATCACAAACAGCTTTATAATTCTCAACCAGAATCATGAATTGAAAACTACAAAATGATATTGACGCATACTAGAACAAGCAAGATAACAATCATGAATCCCAAATGGGTTGGCTCAAGTGGTCAAAACATGAATGGATAAATAAAGGTTTTCAGGTTCAAACCTTAGTCTCAAGTGGTCAAAGCGCACCAAGGCGCTAAGGGGTCTAGGCGACAAGGCACGGCACACTATTTTTAGTAAAAAAAAAATTATTTTCCAAATAAAATTGGGCAACAATAACTTTTCTAATAGTTTTTAGGTTGGCTTACCTGTAAAATGGTAAAAGTTAGGAATAATGGGGAAAAGATATAGCATACTTAAAGATCTTGATGAGAAAGAATGGAAAATGTGTACTAGTAAGTCTTGTTAAGTGAGCCTTACTTAAAAGGCGTACCTAAAATGCACCGAGGCGTTTTGGCTGGTAGCCATCCGAGGAGCGACGTGCAGATGTTTTAAACTAAGGTTCAAACTTGGTTGGGATTACGCCATTTTGAGTTAAAGTATCTTAACCTTGTAAAAACCGTAACAAATTAAATATGTGTGGTTTGCAGGCTAGCTATCATTTATCCCTGAGTTAAGCACTACAGAATTTCTGACACAAAAAAAAAAAAAAGAGAGAGAGAGAGAATAGCATCACAGATATATTGCATAGCATTATCTATACCCACATTCCTGGAATCCTAACACATTTACTGCTAAAGACCCATCGGACTCGAGACGGAATCAATGAGCTGACTACATAGGCCACTTAACCCTAAACTATGCAATTGAAGCACGCAATCGCCATACCACACATACAGCACTAGAATTTAAGCTAAATTTATCATAATAATAACAATCAATTAAACAACAACCAATAATATAATCACATCCATACTAAATCTAGTCACAAATCAATAATCTTGATACCCACATTCAATTATTCAACTACGCAATCTTCAAAATTCCGAAATCTAAATTAATCGACAATCAACGAGCAAAAGTAATAAAAATTGGCGAACAGAAAAAACTCGAATCGAAGAATACGAGCGAAGTAAGAGAAATACGAACCTGAAATCGGTAAATGTCGAATCAAATTTTGAATTAGGGTTTTGAATTTCGAGTAATTTGTGTAGTGGTAAAAGCAGTAATAATAGTTTGGAAGCTTGAACCCTAGGTTTTGGGATATCAATGGCGAAGGAAGTAGTGGTCTAAACGGAGAGGAGCGAAGCGAGATTGTGCGACTCAATTCAAAATGAATGGTTTGTCTGGCCGTTCTAACTTCTAACGGGATCTTTAGTTTCAAAATTTAACCGAATAAACTTTGGCAGAGTAGAATATTTGAACTCTCCGTTACAAAATTTGTAAGAGTTGATTTTATTTATTTACGGTTTTCATGACTATGCGTTACACGGATACTAAAATAAGTTGTTGTAATTATAGTGTATTATACTACTTATTTTAGCGGTAAAACACTAATCGTGCATTTAATGTTTGATATACTATTTTTTTAGATTTCCGTCAGTTACTAACTTAACGTCATGTCTATATTGAGAATTAGTAGAGAACAAATATATGTCTTGATACCAAGACCTTGTTGGATTAGTAAATGAGAGAGGAATAAAAGCATGCAAAATTCTTATTTAGTTAACAAATGAGGTATAAGAGAAACGGTGAAAGAATGAAGGGTTCCAAATAGTACACCCGAAACGATATAATGTAGTTAGGTGTGTTACAATCAGTTTCATTATGAAAAAAAATAATTCAATTAAAATTTAATGATATAATATTGACATGACATATATTCCCTTTATTCTTATCCAATGTTCTCACATTCCATTTTCGTACAATATATTCCAATATTTTCCCTCCATACTTGGTAAAATAGTTTACATACTTACCCTTGTCTATTTCTTGTATTTACAATGATACCATTGCAACTAAAACTCCACATTATGACATCTTCCTATACACACCCTTAAATATTTCCAAGAATACCGCCACAAAAAACACTATAAAGTCATTCCACATTAAAATTTATGCCCTGACCCAAGAGAGCATTCAATTGGATTGAAGGGAGTATAACATTTGATTATTTAGTTTTGCGTCTAACAAAGAAGCAAAATTGATTTTATACACGTGATATTTTAATGGTTTTTAGCCTATATTTATATTATTTGTCGATTCTTATTTTCATATAATACACTTTTCAAATAAAATTTATCTGTTTACCTTCTCCAATCAATACCTCACGTTACCCACATTTTTCCATATTCAACCCTTTCCACCCGACTAACCAACCAAACTCATCAGAATCAACCCCAACCATATCCCTATCCCTAAACAACCCCAGTCTCACATATGAATATATTTTTCTATCTTCAAAATCACACTCGTAAACGTCGGAGAGTAATCTTACCCGTCGAGTACCCTTCTCACCCACCTAACCAATTTAACTATCAAAATCAATTCTAAAATGTATCCCTGTAAACCCCACCCTATCGACATTTACTTATAATACTCAAATCACACTCTTCAACGTCGGAGAGTAACTCTATCCCCCCAAGACACTTACCTCCTCCCTCAAGACCTATCTACCCCCACCCCTAAAAAAAATAGACACGTCCAATATAAAATCAACCCTTATCCTATAACAATCAAATTTGAGTATATACATGTTACTTCAGAGATTTTTAACCTATTTTTACAGCATCTTTGCCTCTGTCATTTTCACAAAATAGAACCTTGAAATAAAATTTATCTACTTACTTTCTCMGTTGTTCTAATCATAGCCTTAGTACATACGTACCTTTTTTCGACACCATTTAGGTATTCGTCGTACCCTTCACACCCAATTAACCAACTTGACCAACAGAATCAACCGTATCCCTGAACAACCCTAACCTATAAACATTTTCTTGTACAACTCAAATTACACTCTTAAACGTCGGAGAGTAACCCTATCCCTCAAGACACTTACCTCCTCCCTCGAGACCTATCTACCCCATCCCTAAAAAAAATCGATACATCCAATGTAAAATCAACACCTATCCTATAAGACAATGTTCCAATGTAAAGAATAAGTTGAAAATATGGAGGAAAAAAAAGGAATACGGACTATAATAAACTATAATCTAATACTATGATTAAAAAATAATTTCGAT
>VHZZ01005825.1:28984-51161 GCA_009801015.1 Silene noctiflora
AAACGAAACCCCATGAACAATAACCCAGAATTGATTAAGAACTTTTTTCAGAAAACTAATTACAAAGAGGATGATAGAAAATGAACCAGAAGAAGGAAAAAATTGGAAAAAAATAAATTTGCAGGTTAATATGGAGGAAGAGGATGAAGTTAAAGGAGGAAGGTGAGCTCCAAACTTGCTTTTACATGCTATCACAGGTTAATAAATGACTAATTCTATTAAAAGACGATTGGTGTAATAGTTAGTTGTAATTGTAGTTAACATATAATTTGTAGTATTCTCAGAAGCACCTCAGTAGTTTGGAATATTCTCATTAAATAACCCTAGCTTTTATTATCTATTCTCACCATTCTTATTTTCATGCAAAAAATCCGAGTTACTCTTATAATCCGTTTTGAATTAAAGTTGTAATTTTTCGTAGATAAAACTTCAATTACTCTTTAGTTTATGCAAGATGTACAATTTCTCATTAGTTTACATTTAGTTTCGTGTTGTAATTTGAAGGAAGAAGAGATTCATCTTACTTATTTCAATCCAAGTTTCCACCTTTATAAAATGACGGTATAATCCTTCTCTTAATTTCACTTCTTTTCATTTATTTACATGTTCATTGTTGTTCAATTTATTTGTTTTTACATTATGTTTCCTCTTGCTATTTACTTGTTGAATGGTTTTATCTTTTGTTTCCATTTTCGTTACCATGCTTGAGTAGTGTAATAATAGGGTGGAGGGGAATCTTGTGTAGAGATATGGGTAGATTATTGGCCTGAACAAACAAGTAATTTATGGGTAATTTCTCTTTTAATTGTCATGCATACAAGATTTTTGTGAAATTGCTTGAATGGGAATTTGAGTCCTTCAACTATCTTATTACTTGTTGGGTGAGAGCTTGACTTGTGTCCAGATAATACTTGACAATTATCGGGTTTTGGGAGGTTAGAACGAGAGTTTGTCCGACCTTGACCTAAGGGACCGTCTCACATAGAGGGGTGGGGGCTTACCTTTGAATTTACCTTAATTAATTGTTAATCTATGCCATTACTCGATCCTTTGTCTAAACAATTGAACCCGACCACCCTAGTCTCCTTAATTATCGTCTAAATCGTTTTAGTAATCATCTATTTCATTTATTTGCGCTTAGTTGTAGTCGTATCATTTAGCTTAGCATCCATCGTAAGCACTTGCTAGAACTAAACTATAAAGCAAACGATCGATTTAAGAGCCATAATATAAATAAAAAGCTCATCAACGGTGAATCCACACCCAGGCTAAGCCCTTCTTGGAGAAGGATTCATGGTGAGGATCAAAGGAAGTAGTGAGAGATAAAGGAATAGAAAGGGGGGTTGAATTAGGTTTTTAGAAAGAGTACAAATGATTTCGTAAATGTTTTAAGTCGCAACCTCCGTATAAAATATAACACGCTGTCTCCAGCACACTCGGCGAGTATTGGGAATATTCGGCCGAGTAGCCTGCACTCGGTCGAGTATCACGTATACTCGGCCGAGTGACCCACACTAGGTCAAGTACTCAGCTAACATAACTTCTCTCTTCATCTCGCACTAGGGATCCCACAAGGTCAAGGTCAACGGGTCCCTAACACGGCAGATATTACACTAAGATAGTATCCAACAGTTGTAAAAGATAAATATCTTTTAAAAGATAAGAGATTTTGTTTGAGAAAGGAAACGAATCTTTGTTATCTTATTGATAAAAGATTTCTTCATATCTGGTAAAACAAGATACAAGGAAATCATTCTTCAAAAGATATAAAAGTTTAGATTCCCAATCCAAATTAGAATCCCATAATGTAAAACAAGATATAATAGTTTCTCAAAGATGATTTTCAATTAAAAACAAAAATTAAATGATTTTAGAAATTATAGAAAGGTTTCAAATACTGCAGACTTGGGGGAACATTCTCTTCTTGCCCGAGGTAACGTTTCCCCTCAACTAAGGTAACGGTTACCTCAACTGTCATTTCAACGTTGTGCATAGTTCTAAAATCCCTTTTTACAAAAAAATGTCCTTAATCTTATTCTTGAAATTTGTGACGACTTTATGAGTCTTCTCTTGGCTTTGATCATCGTTTTTATGCTTCTTATTCGAATCTGAGCTTTAATACCTAAAAAATATATAATACACAACGTACCAAACTCATAAAAGCATAAATAAAATAACTTAGAAATAAAATGATCTTGACATGCTTCAAAACATAATAAGACCTAAGGTTAACAAATTCCCCCTTTTTGATGATGTCAAGTCTTTCCTAAGATTTATTTATAAGGTCCTTCCCCCTCAAATAAATATCGTCTTTCTTTCAAAGATCCATGTGATGAGGTTCATCTTGTCAAACCAATCTTGTTGTTGTTGTTGTTGTTGTTGTTGTTGTTGTTGTTGTTGTTGTTGTTGTTACCTTAGCCTCCGATTATCGACATGACGACAACACTGGTGGTTGCATGTACGTTCCCAACCTTTAAGTTAATATTAGAATTAGTATTGTACATTATCATTTGAGAATTTGGAAAAGAGTACTGAGTAACAAGTATCACAAAGAAGGCAAATATTCATTTAAGACGGGTGCATACGTCCTATGTTTAAGACCGATTAAATATGTCTATGTGAGATGAATGAGATAAAGGTTGAATGCATAGGGCAACGTAAAAGATTTGTCCGATATACACATGTAGAATGATATTTGCTCCATTTTAATTGTAAGTAAATGCCCTGCCATCAAAGCACTATTAAGATATGATATCCTTACAAGGCCTGTATTATCTCTTCTATAGATACGCCATCCTTTATGGAATAGATAGAGACTTTTGTCATAAGTAAGATTAGCAGGAAAAAAAACAGTTGTATGTTTCTATAAACGTATACGCTCTTTCTCAATAGTAGTGACTAGTGTATGTGAACTAATATGTGAGAGGCATGTCACAAAGCTAATGATTGTAATTTGAAATTGGATAAATTTTTTAGAGTAAATATCTTATAAGACAGTCTCATATTAACAATATTGCGAGACAAACCAATAAACACACTAATAATAACAAATAAAAAAGGGAAAAAAAAGTTAGAAAAACTAACTACCTCTTATGTGAAAAGTCTCACGATACTCTTATTGTGAGGCCGTCTCATTGGAGGATCAGGAAATATTATAAGCCAACAACAATTCTAAGAATTCAATACCATTTATTTTCACGGTCACGTCATCATTTATGAAACTCCTTATTTTTCCATAATGGTTAAAATTCCTTATGAGTATGAAATTAATTCTCTATCTTAGAAACCGATTTCATATAAAAAAACTCCTTAAACCATTTATCGGTTTTTCTAACGTGGCCCCAAGGGCACACGATAAGAAGTCATTTAATGAAATATTTCTAAGATTCAATCATGAAAAATAGAAAGATATACGCATTCTATCATTTTAGTTCAAGAATTTTAAAACTATTGTCTTAGGAATAAAATTATTGAACCTTCTATTTTTGCACCAAACTATTTAAAAATTAAAAATAACGCATTAAAAATAGAATTGGCAAACAGATCAGGAAGTGTCGTATTCATGTTCGTGTTCGTTTCAACTTTAAACGGGTCACCACTACCCCAACCCTAACCCGACTCAATTATATAAATGGGTAATTTGCCTCAACCCTAACCCAACCCATTTAATTTTTCTATAACCTAACCCGACCTATATATTTAACCCATTTATCTTTAAGCGGGTCATTTTTAACCCGCTTAACCAGTTTAACCCAATAAACTAATAAAATAAACTACGATTTATAACCCTATTATCCCAGAAAATGAGAATGAAAATCCTTATTTTTAAGTTGTTTGGTTGAATTATTATTCACTCAACCAAAATATTTTATGACACTTTTAAATAAATTGATTATTTGTGTCGAGTCAAGTCAAAAGAGCTCAACTCTAACCTGACCCATTTAAGATTCGTGTCGTGTCCGTGTCAACCGACTTACTTAATTGGGTAACACCATTTTGACCCTATCCTGCTAATTTCATGTCGGGTTCGTGTCGTGTTTTTGGATCGTGTCAATGATTGCCGCCACTAATTAAAAAGAGCCGTGCTTTTTCACATACGAATTTTACTTTTTCACATACAACTTTTACAATTATACCCTTGTCATTTTTCTTATGCTCATCCAATTGATTTTTTTTCTCTCCCCTTATCTACCTTCACCACCAACACCACCTCCGTTCAACTGCACCAATCAGTCCAGTCGTCGATGACGTTGCTCCGGCCGTCCTTCATGTACTCTAGTCAGCTCCGCACTAATTAATAGTAAAAAAAATTAAAACAAAACAACACAATAAACAAACTTTCGACAATTGTCTGACTAGTCATTTGAGTTCGCTTGGCTTGGCTTGAAACATCATCCCTGACACGGCTGAAAACAGGAGTATAGAGGAGTAATCATGAGTTTCAACTTTTGGCATGCGGTACCCATAAACACTTAGATCAACTGGCAAGGGGTTGTTCTAACTTAACCAGAGGTCTCGTGTTCGAGCCCTGGGAACGCAGCAGTGTTGAAACTCATGAGAGAGAGCTTTACCGCCCTAGTGGCCCTACCCGGCTCGACTCCGGATTAAACCGGATGGTTTACAAAAAAAAAAAAAAAAAAAAAAAAAAAAAAACTTTCGGCATGCAGTGTAGTAGATTATTAGGATGTATAGTTTGATTTTAAATGACAATTGGTGGATTAAGATTATGGCACACGTCAAGTCCAACCCTAATTAATAATAGCTGAATGCATAAACCTAATAACTTCAAAAAAACGTATTAATAATTGCTAAAAATAAAATTACTTCACTATTTAGAGACACTTATAATCCATTGTTCAAGTTTATTAGATTCAATTATAGGCTAGATGTATATATATGAGTTAATTTGATTATGCTTTTGAAAAAGAGAGATTATTAGAAGTGTATGATATGAAAATTTTATGAAAAAAAGGTACGTGAAAAGGGTAAAATTCGATGGTGAAAAAGTAATTCCGATTAAAAATAGTGTAACCAATGGAGCATAAAAAATGAGTGAAAATCCAAGTGAGAGTTGATCATCTTGATCGGCATTCGATTAAAGCAAAAATAATAAAAATGGAAAATTTGGAGCTTGCTAAAGTAGCGGAAAACGAAGAAGAGCAGGAGGACGATAAGCAAGATCAACAACATCATCCCTCATCTGATTCCGTTTTCGCAAATGTTCCCCCTCGCCCTCCTCTTCAGTATTCATCTTTCTTCAATCTCTTCTCTCTCTCTCTCTCTCTCTCTTTTTATTATTGAATTATGCTGTGATTGATTCATTTTGTATGTAGTCATGATTTATTCGTAATTTATGATGTGATTATGCATGATCGATTATGATTCTGGTTTGCCAAGCTTTGAGGAGTTAAATTGTGATTTCTGATTGATTTGTTCAAGTTAGTTGCATAATAGGTTAATTGTATGGGGTTTAAGTCGGATGCTAATCTTATATCGGAACTGGATTATGAAGAAACATTGATTATTCCCACATTGCTGTTACTGAGCTTTTTCGAGTGATAATGGAATCAGTTAGGTGTTAATTGTTGAGTTTTAATTGTCGCTCGGACTAGAGGTCAGAAATTTTCATATGATCAACTCTCAAGATGGAATACAGCACACTCGTTAGATTGATACCAAACAAAATTTTCATTTCCATGAATTATTCATGAATAATGAGAGGAAAACCCCTCAACAAATGCTGCCGGTGCTTCTATTTTCAATATGTTAAATATTTTATTCACATTTTTATTTTTCAAATTTCTTTTTTGAGTCTTTTAGGGTATTACTTAATACAAAGGACTCTGCAAAGCTTGCACTATTATGAAGGGAATTTGCGCTCATTTGTATGTCACTCTTTTTAATAGTATTAATTTCTAGACTGTGTGCGAACGCAGGAGCTTCTCAAACAAATATTCAACCTTGGATTGGCTGAGCTATTTTGACCAAGAGGAGGATATTTGCATTCCGGACACTGAAAATGTAGGGAATGGTCTGACCTTTTTTTATTCTGCCTTCAATTTTCTTTTAGGGTTCTCTTGGGATGGAGTTTAATACAGGATTATAATAAACCTTAAAACAAGAAGAAATAGGAGCAGATTGGTGGTTAGAGGTGGTTGTGGAGAGTGGAAAGAGGGTGTGAGGAGGAATCACTAAGGGAGGTGGTTATTATTACTCCCTTAATGGTAGGACTATTACGTTGTCTTCCTCATTTCACCTTCCATCACCATCACTTTCCTCCATTTTATGGCTCATTTAAGCACTATTACCCTAGTAACAATTACCTCAATCCCAAGCAAGCCTGGTTGTTTTTTGTTGGGAGCATTGTATTTTATGTATGTCCTTTTGGTTACAGGTCTTTCATGTATACAAGGCAGGCACAGAAGGACCAGTCATATTCTGTTTGCACGGAGGAGGATACGCTGGGTATGGAGAATCCACTGTAACAATTAACATATATGCTCTGTGATTTTGTGCTCTTTACATCTTCATTTGATTCTATTCAGTATCATTGCGGTAAACCAATTGATAAAGTAGGTTTGTTCTTCAAAAATATGCGGTATTTTTCTTCTGTGATAATATTAAGGCCATATACAAAGAAGGGTTTTTAGAAATTTAATGTCTTTAACCCATATTACCATAATAGATAATCGTAATCTCTAGCTGTGTCACACAACCTCAAAAAGCAAGATAGTTATTTTGATTTGAACAAACTCTGTCCTTCAAGACATAAAGAGTATTCTCGTTCCAGGTAAGCTGCCAGATTATAAATCATATTCTGAATTTCTGTGACTCAACTCTGTTACATCCTTTGAAATGCCATGGGACTTTTTCGGTCAGTCCTGAATGGATATCAGTCGACCAATTTCATTTCTTATCTGCAGTTCTACTATTAAAATTGTTTCTAATACGCTTGTACAACTTGTACCAGATCTATTCTCAGCGTATCTCACGCATGATGTTCATTTGACCAGGCTTTCATTTGCGTTATCAGCAAGTAAGATGAAGGAGAAAACCCGGGTTGTGGCCATGGACTTGAGAGGGCATGGAAAATCAATCACAGATAATGATCTGGATCTGTCGATGGAGGTGATGAGCTGACACTGCTCAATAATAGTTTTCTCTGAACCAAATAGTCAGGGGCAATGTTGCTTCAACATTTTATCTCATATCCAAATGTTTCACTTACTTTCTTTATTTAATGCAACTTACATTGACTTGACTAGCATAGTAACATAGTAGCTCTCCATTATAACAGACTCTATGTGCTGATGTGCTGGATGTTTTGAAGACTATGTATGGAGAATCTCCTCCAGCAATTGTGCTTGTTGGCCACAGGTTTGCCCACTTTTGTTATTTGCTCTTGATTTTTTTTTAATGTTTACGAATTGTTATTTGTTCTTTAGACATGAAATAGTAGTCGACTTGTCTCCTTTTGACATGAACTGATTACGAATCATTTGTGGTTTAGATTGCTTGAATCTGAGAGCATGTAGGCTTAAGGCGTATGGCTAGAAGCCGAATGTGCAGTATGTTTGGATAACGATGTAATTATTATTACCAAATACCGGTCTTAAAAGACGTCGTTATTTCATAATTGTGGAGATTGTTAGGAAATAAAAATAAAAGTATGAAAAGTAATACTCCTTCCATTTTTTCCGTTTAACCGTACTTTCTCAAATTTCCCCTCAAAGGAGGCAAATGGGCTAAATTGAAGAAATGGAGAGAATATTATTTTGAATCATGTTGATGGACAGTGCTAAAAATAAGTTTGAGATGAAGACGTGCGTACAACGTCGCAAAGAGAGGTGATTGTCAAGCAGTTAAATAATGAGCTAGAAGTAGACCTTCCAGAACTTGACTTGACTCCCAAACTCGAATCAACTTGTTAGCAGTTTAATAATGAGCTAGAAGTAGACCTTTCACATGCTGACTTGACTCACAAACTCGAACCGACTTGTTCTGCCTTTTTTAAGGTCATGACCCGTAAATGTTTTTGACCTGTGACTCTAAACGAGCGGAACCTGTTATGACCTATATATCAAGAGTCAAGGGTCAAGGGTCAAGGGTCAAGGGTCAAGGGTCAAGGGTCAAGGGTCAAGGGTCAAGGGTCAAGACCGAGTGAACCCATGACACGACCTGGAAATCAGATAAATTTATCAAAATCAGATAAGTTTGCCAAAAGTGTGTGTTCAAGCATCGAAATAATATAGAAAAAAACTTATCTAATATGAGTAATTATTTGAAGTCAAGATTTAGAACTTAGAAGCTATAATTATGATTACAATTTCATGCTATAAAATATGAAGTGTGAAAAAGTAATTAAGAAAATTAATTTAATGTCCATAATTGTGTTAGTAAGAGACTTATGAATTACAAATATGATTAAATAGCAATCAGTAATTTAAATATGAGTTAATTAACAATATGGGTAAGATTGGTTGGGAAGAGGAAGAAGGGGTTAGTTTAGTGATAATTTAAGTAATGGTTAAGGAGGAAAATAAGGTCTTAAACATGTTTTTTGTTAGTTAAAACGTTGACGGAAGTGTGGCTTTTTTTAACGGCAAATGGCATTTGATACTTCTCGACAAGTCAACATAAAATAATTAGTACCTTTGCGCAAAAAAAAAGTTAGGTGCCTTCATGCCAACGAGAGTAAATGTTAGGTACTCCTGACAAAAAAAACCCATTATAATTTAAAAAAAAAATCAACTAGAAGTATTCGATGAATGGATACAAATATTGGATCTCGGTTCTACCCAAGGGCTTGGCCCATATGATAGCCTATATGTCTTATTGTAATATCCCAATACGTTTCCGCTTTGTCCCAAAGGCATTGTCAAGCATACTCATAAGCAATAGGATCTCTTATTGTAATATCCCTATACGTCTTATTGTAATATCCCAATACTTTCCGCTTTGTCCCAAAGGCATTGTCAAGCACACTCATAAGCAATGGGATCTCTTATGTATTCTATCTTTCTCATATATCGATTGGGCATTGGCCTCCTTGTCTACTTACTTGGCTATTCCAGCTCTCCTTTTATAACTTTGTAAAATTACTTAATTTCTCCCCCCCTTTTTTTTTTAATTTTTTTTTCCAATATGGGTTCCTTATACCGAATCTCTTTATAATCATAATTTTTTTGCAAATCATTGTTTTACTTCTTTGTAAGAATTTCTAAATTATTTTTCGCTTACTTGACAAGGTTTTCGAAATCAAATAATGAACTCGAAGTTAGAAAGTATAAATGCTTTGAATAAGATTTCTTTGAATTGCTAATTTTTTTTATCTAGTTTCTAAACTCTCTACTAATGCAAAAAATGTGCACATGTTCAGGGATAAAGATCTAAACTATAAGCACGTAACTTTCCCTGATGATCCTTGGTATGAGTGACACGAAATTTCTGAGCAAAGATGACAAAAAGATTCATGAATGTGATAAATAGTTCACAATTATGAACTACGAACGAAAAATTCATACATGGTTTTCATAAAGGTCTACCAATGAGCCAGTGTATGTTGATCTAAATGCTAAAGGGCCCCTTGACCATTGATCCACTGCCTCTCTGGATGAGGATGAGTTGTGCTAGTCCCATACTCGGTTGTGAGTGATATTATTCCTACTATCATTACTAGGCTATATCAAACACACTACTGTGAGAGTAACTCATGGAGCGTCAGTTGGGTTCTAAATTAGAAACTCTATATATCTTATTACATATCTGTGACGCTGAAATGTTGCTTGCATGCAAACTTTTCTTTCTGGTGTCGTTGGCTGTAGAAGAATTATTTTCTACGTCCTGTAACATTGGCGCTCGTATTCGCAATTTTTAACCTGGATGAGATATAATAAAACTGGATCATACGTTAAGTGTTCAATAAGGCCCAAAGCTGTGACAGATTACAGTAAATGGTGAAAATAAAAGGGAGTATTAATTATGTAGCAGAATTGTACGACCTTCAGTTCTGTTGTTGGTTGTGGGATGACCTTTTTAACTCTCCTCATGGTAAGTTTGTCCTTTTTCAATTCATAACTAGTGTTTTTGCTGATATTACTACAGTATGGGAGGTTCTGTTGCTATCCATATTGCTGCAAAGAGAACATTACCCAGCTTGGCCGGGCTTGTAGTTGTGGATGTTGTTGAGGTTCGGCGTCATACATATTTATATTAATACTTTTCTGTTGATTATTCCTGATGTGTTAACCTCTTGACTAAATAATTTTGTGTAGGGAACAGCATTGGCTTCATTAGTGCACATGCAGAAGATTTTATCAAGCCGGATGAAGAATTTTTCGTCAGTGGAAAAAGCTGTATGTAAATGACCACAAAATGTTATGGTGCATCTTTTGGTGAATTATAATGCTGTTATGGTTTATTTACTATTCTTGTCCTTCAAGTATTAGTAGTCGTGAGTCGTGTCTTTCTTCCAAAATAAATGTTGAAACTCGCTGAATCTATTTTTAAAATAATGTTTAAAATTTTAATACTTAACTTTCAAAATGGTGTCCAACTAGAATTGGGAAACCCAAACCTAAACCTACTCAACACTTTGATGACCAATCTCCTCCATCCTCTCACCTCACCCTATACTCCACCATCCTCCATTCAACTATTACCCTTACCACCACGGCACCACCACCACCGTCACCAACAGCATCTCCCGTCACTTGAAAATTCCTAACCACTAACGAAAACACACTTCAAAACTCACACCACCACCTTAAACACCCACCCCAACCCTTGAAAATCGACTCCCCACTCGCTACATCACCTCTGTCAAACCCACCGCTAGATCCACCACACCGACCATCAGCTTCCTCAGTAACCACCGGATAACCACCCAGACTCGTGCATCTAGTGGGCTTCATTTTTAACCACCGGAGAACAATTCCACAAACTCCGGGATGTTCTCACCAACCACACAAAGCCCATGACATGTTCTCCAAAACACAAAAGACTCCCCCATTCTCACTTCATTTTTAACCACTTCATTTTTTACCACTGAGAACAACCTCACAATCTTCGAACCACCCTACATTATCCTCCGTTGCTATGCTCCTCGTTTTTGGCAACAACCACCTCAGATCTACCATTTCGTGGGCTTTCTGTTGTGTTTCGAAGGTCGTGGGTTATCGTTTGTGGGTTTCGTGGGGGATGTGTCGTGGGTTGGATGAAATTTGGTGGTAGGGGTTGTGTTTGGTGGGTCATGGTGGTTGTGGGGTTAATGTGGTGATGTTTCGTCGGTGGTGGTGGGCTCTGGTGGCGGTTGTTGGTGACATGGGGTGGTGGCGGGTTCCAGTGGTGGTGGTGGGGTGGCGCTGTAGCGGTTGTAATGGTGAGTGACTGAATGAAGGTGAAAGATTAGAAGGTGGTTTGAAAATGGTGTGGGATGGCCGAGATTGATTTAGTCTTAGGTTTGGGTATTCCAATCCTAGGTCGATACCATCTTGATAAATAGATTTTATTCCAACCCAAAACTGTAAATTTTTTTTAAACATTATTTTAGAAAAAGATTCAAACTCACTCAGGGCCGTTACACCAGAAAAAGAAAAATCAAAGAAAGAAATTTCAAAATTCTAATGTTTTAATGAACAGCTTTTCTCCATGTCCTTTCTTTTTATTTTTTTTCCACCTCTTTTGAAAAATAAAAACAACAACAACAACAACAACATTAGACCCTTAATCCCAAATTGATTTGGGGTCGCTGACATGAATCATCTTTTAGAACCATCTCGGGCTGATTGTACACCTCAATGCAAAAATATAGAAAAAGTAGAGTGAAAAGCAAAACTCAGATTTATTTTATAAAAGCTTAGAATTTAAATCTACGATAAAAATTAAAACGATGTTTTGAATAATCGAAGTAAAAAAATTAATGTTACGGAATACCTTAAAAGTAAACCAAGTAAGAAAGTTTTTTGTAATAAATTCGAAAAGAACATATGATTTCTTTAAATTAAAATAAAAACACTAAAATATTTCAAATAAGAGCATATACTAAAAATCCACATGCATCATTTCCTTTCATTGTACCCTCTCCAGAGATATATCCTAATTTTCTCATTTGCTGTACTTTGTTCTCTGTAGATTGAATGGAGTATTAAAGGTGGTTCTTTGAGAAACATTGACTCGGCCCGTGTTTCAATCCCTTCTACGTTGAAGTTTGATGGCTCAAAGAAATGGTAAGCTTGTCAGTTGAGAATTTACATTCTGCTAAATTAATTTCAAATTTTTGACTTTTTGTCCCTTGCCGCGTAGAAAACATGATTGCTTGTATTTTTCTTAAAAGGTCTAGACTGGTTTAGATGGTTCTTTGGTTGTCAAGATGCAGGTAGTCTTGGAAAATGCATGTACTGAGTCTTGCTGTAACATTTGTTTGTACATTCTGAGCTGTGTGGTTCAAGTAAGAAGGCAAGCATTAGTGAACATGGGCAACTCCTTGGTGATGTAATATGCTACTCCAAAGAAACCAAGTTTAGCCTCAAATAAGTAGAGCATCTCGTTGAAGTAATAAGTTTGTACATTCGGAGTAGCTCCCGGGATGTTTATTAAAGTAGGGTAGTTGCTTGTGTGGCTCAAGAAAAAAAGGCAAGCATTTGTGGACAAGGACAACTCCTTGTTGAAGTAATTTATTTCTCCAAAGAAACTAAATTGACCTAGATTATATAAAGGAAGACAAACTGAGCCCTGGTAGTGCGTAGCTCCTATTTGAACCTGAAGTTACCAAGCAAAATTCAAGCTGTCTCGGTCAACGTGCTTACAAAGAGACACCCAACGTAATAACAGACTTGTAGTTAGGTCAGCCTTCTCCATTACCCATCTTCATTCATCTGACGAAATATTCTCTTATATGATATTATTGTTTAATGAATTATTCAATAGATTTTTCTAAGGAAGCGAATTTCAAATAATTTTAACAAAAGGTTTCAATTTTTTTCGTAAATCTTTCTAACTAAAAAATGAAGCTTGGTACATCATTATCTTATTAAAAAACTGATTGAGACCTGCGCTTGAGGGTTTTGCAGACGTCGTTCTGGGATTTAAAGTTAAAACATGAATTAGTTGTCGGTAGGTCACGGGCCATATAGAATAGCTGATCGAGATTTGACATGATGCATGTATAATGATACATACAATTCAAATGCTTTTATTATATCATGTGTCCTACTTTTGTAATATTCACTTTAACCTTTCAATTCTACTGCAGTTATGTTCACCGAGCCTGCCTTGAAGAAACAGAAAAGTATTGGAGAGGCTGGTATGCGTTTTTTATGCTTAAAAAAAAATTTAACAATTAATGTGTGTTTTGAGAGCATTGTTAATTTTAGGGGGTAAGACCGTAAGAGTGTAAGACAGCACACGGAAGCTACTACAGATTCAATTCTGTGTGTGTGTGTGCGCGCGCGCGCGCGCGCGTCTCTTTGCTCTTATGGAGGAGAATTTTAGTCTTAACAATTGCTTTTGCATAAAATATGCCCCCTCCATTTTTTCTGTGGGTTATGCTCAATCATGGACATAATTGACCATTATACCCTTGTCATTTATACCCCTTATTTTCCATTTTGTTCAATTCAATAAATCTCCCAATCTCCCACCAACTACCACCAACCAGCCACAATACCAACCCGTCACCGTCGCCCCCTCCCCTGAACACCAGCAGCAAAATCCGAAATCTAAAACCGAAACGAAATCAACTACATTCCAATAACAACCAGACTTTATACATTCTGTCATGTCAATCAAAACAGCTATCATATTGTTGATTTGCTGATCTGGTGGCGAACAAGGAGTTATATCAATGGGTTTAGGAAAAGGAAATTGAAGCTTCCTCCTATTGCATACGTTAGTTTGTATGTGGGAATTGCGACCCTGCAACGGTCTGACGACCGCCGCACATATTTTTTATTGACACTACTTTCTTTAAACCCTACTTTTATTAGTATAAACTAATTTAATCTCCCTAATTTGATATATCATAGTTAATAAATTAGAATTACTACTAGATCGACATGAGAATTAACCTCTATAGTTGAGTAATTTGACAGATTTGATAAATTTTGTGACGAGGAGAATTAGAGAGAGTTTGTTAATTTTTTTTATTTATTTATTTTTTTTTTTTTTTTTGGGGAAGGGTAAGGTATGGAAAATTAATGGCAAAAGGTCCATGAAAGAGTAATCTTTGTCCATAAAAGAGCAACTACGTTTTTTATTCCCATTACTATTTACCCACTTTTTAAGAAAAGTGTTAAAATTACCAGACTAATCCACCCTCCTTTACATCAATCACCACTTACCCCCAGCCTAAACAATTCACCAACAACCACCGCCACCCAACCACCATGCAGCTCTTTCACCATCACCACCGGCTGTTCCTCTGACCACCATTGTGCAACCCTTCACCACCACCACCCTTTTGTCCAACCACCATCTTTTTTACCGGCGGACTCTGCCAGCGACAACCTAGCAAAAGCAGCCCAAACCCCCTAACTACACCCCACAACTCACAAAATGACCACCCAACCCCTCGACACCCCCACTAAACAGCCTGCTCACCGACAAAGGAAAGCAGATCTAGAAGAAGGTGGATAAAATGAATAGAGACGTGGAAGAAAGAGAGTCGGGGAGTCGGAATGGGTGGCTGGCGAGAGGTGGTCGGCAAAGCGGGTCGGTCATGTTGTGGTAGTGTGAAATGAGGAAGAAGCCACGATCGGAGATGAATGTGGGTGGTGGTGTGAGAAAAGAGAAGGGAAGGAGCCGTGACTCGTAGGACTAGGGGTGATAATGAGACGAGAGTACGAGACAGCTTGCGAGCTCGGTCTCTCGGCTCGATAACTTAACGAGTCAAGCCGAGCTAACGTTAGCTCAAGAAAAGCTCGCGAGCGGCTCCAACATGTGTGATAGATAATATCTTACTCTTGTTTTATAAAAATGGTTATCATGATTATATATTTTTATAACACAAAATCAAATGTTATCATTGATTTACCCAATAATTTTATATATAACCTCGGAATCATGTTTTTGAAAATATCAAAGAAAAAAAAAACAATAACTTAACAATTATATATGGGCTTGAATTAAGCTCGAACTCGGGTTAAAGCTCGTGAGCATGGTAGTGAGGTTAATTTTTTCAAGCTTGGGTGATCTCGAGATTAGCTCGATTTTTGTTTCATGAGCACAAGCCGAGTAAGGCCAAGGTTAAGGTTGGGCTCGGCTCGGCTCGTTATCATCCCTATGCATGAGTGTCAAGGAATGAGGGTGCCGACGATGATGGCCAGAGAAGTTGACCGTTTAACCGTTGGAGAAGACGGTCGTAGGTCAACAAGTGTCATTGGTTAGTGAAGGCAGGAAATAGGTTGATAGATTAAATTATGGGTGGTGGGAAGAAAAAGAACTTCCCAAAAGGGAATACGGGAAAAAATAGACAAATCGAGGGAGTGTACTATTTTACTTGTAAATTAACTATTTTTGTTTTACCTAAAGCAATTACTTCATTATTCTCATATGTTCCACAAACTCAATTTTCAATTCAAATTTTAATGGAAGTTGAATAAGATGAATGGTGCTATATATGTAAACTTTGTACTCCTTGCATGATTCTATTTTCTGTAGAAAGAATGAATTGATGACATGTGATCAAGTTTCTACTATTCTAAATAATTAGTAGTTGTGGACAATATATCGTTACTCCATAAGTGCTTATAATTTGCAAACATCAGGGGAAGCCACCTTCAAAGAATAAAATGGAAACTAGGTACTTCAACGAAAGGACATAAATATATAAAACATTGTACTATATAGTTTGGATGTATAAAGATGTTAATTAGTTGTCATATATAAATAATATAGGTAGGTTAGGTTTTTGAAACTATTATAAGATAAATAAATCAAGATTTCCTAAAAATGCTTTTTTTCATACTTCTTTAGATTTGTACTTTAATTAACGTATAATAATGAACGTTTTTAATTGACATTCTAATCTAATATTTAATTTTTATTTAAATCTATAAGTATAATATAATTAGCAACCAATTGATATAAAATTAAATTTGATAAAGTAAGTAACGAAATGATTTAATGCAAATATGTAATATGTTTATTTAAATATATAAGCTCATAAAATTTTGAAAGTAGCAAAAGTAACTATGTTAGTAGCGAAAATAATTGTAGTAACATTGAATGTTTGTAAATATGATAATATTCACCCATGTGAGTAGTAAAAGTAACAATAATAGCGGCAGGAATAGTGAAAGTAATAGTAGTAGCGACATGAGTAATGAAATTAACGGTATTAATGCGGAAGTAGTGAAAGTAACAATAGTGACGGCGAGAGTAGTGAATGTAACAATAGTAACAGTGAATGTAGTGAAATAACAGTAGTAACAATGGGCCACATTATAAACAATTAGCTAACCAATCGATTTGAGGAAAATAATTTATTTATTTGAATATATAAGTTTGATAAAATTAACTGGGAATAACGAATTTAACAGTAAAATAGCAGTAAAAATAGCGGCAGCAGTAGTCAAAGAAACGATAATAACCGCTAGGGATGTCGGGAAAGTAATAATATTAATAGCGGGAGTAGTGAATGTGTTTCATAATTGATAAATTTTAATATTTTATCATAATTTCAAGATATATAATAGAAACTGTACTCCCTCCTATACATTCATTTCTTCCCTCTTTCCACATTGGGGTTAGTCGGATGTTTTTCCTTCTTTCCTTTTTTGCATGCGGGGTTGTGTGTTTTGTGTGGTCCAAATTTAATTGCATGTGGGGTTGTGTGTTTTGTGTGGTCCAAATTCATTTTCTTATTTCTTTTGCAAAAAATACAAGGGAAGAAATGAGTGAATAGGAGGGAGAATTATAAACTGTAAATGTTTGAGTTAGGCAAGTCTAATGTAGTTTTATTTCATAGATTATAAACTTAAATGGTTAATAGAAGTAGTCTTGGCGGGGCCGGTACCAGAACTAATGTAGTAATAATCTTCAGACGACAACGGGTTCCATTGATTTATTTATCATATCCAGCTGCATATGTTACCTTTGGTTGCATATAAATTGTCTTTGGCACAAGTTATTAAAATTGGTAATGGGCAGCACATTAATAATAAGTTATCTCCCTGTGATTTAGTTTCTGCATCCTTTGAACATCAGTTTTTGGAGCTAACATATTGGTTCATTATACATTGCAGGTATGAGGGTCTTTCAGAAAAGTTCTTGTCATCTCCTGTTCCAAAACTGCTTCTTTTGGCAGGAACAGATAGACTTGACAGGTTTCAAACCTCCTCACCTGACAACTTCTGAATTATTTTGGTTCAACTGGAGTCTGGAGGTCCTTAAATATGAACCAGAAATCGTATGTTGTTGATATTAGGTTACGTGCATTGGCGCCGATAGGTCAAAACGTAACTGACTGTTTAACTTGGTACATGAATTGAATATTTGCATATCATTGCATGTTAGCAATAAATTTAGAAAGTTTGTGGAAAAGAAAATCTCAGGAGAATTCTAATCTCATGGGAATCTGACACTTTCGCACTTGTATAGTAATATGGCCTGCTAAGTAATTTTGCAAGTCTAAACAGGAATAGATTGATAATATTTTGCCTATTGAGATCTTTCTTCCTTAATTTGCATTTTAGTCATGAGTTTTGGTTGGAGATCTTTTGCATGTATTCATCTAAAAAAGCAGGGAACAGTTCACAGACATTAGTCTTAGAATCTATATGATAGCCCAGCTGACATATCATGGTTGTCATAGTGGGAAAGCTTATACTTGTTAAATGTTACATCCTGTAGCTGTTGGACAGTTTGATTTCTCATTGTTCCGTGCTGCTTATTTTTGAGTGTCATTCATCATTCCATGTTAGGTATTGATGTCGGTGTTCTGTAAAGGACATGGGAAGGACCATAATTTGGCGTGTCCTTATTTTTCCATAGTGATTTTGTTTCTTTCCTGTGGATTCGGTTGATGTTTGTACGGCTATAGAAACGAATTCGAAATTCGCAAGTAAGAGCAGTCAGTTCAACACTACTTGCTTTCTGCACTTTCTGTGCTCTTGTGTTCTAGCATTTCCCTATATTTGCACTGGTTATACGCTCTCCTGTTTGGGTCATGTGTTAGCTAGCTCGTTCAGGTTAAAGATTGAATGGATTGTTCTGCCACTTGAAAGTTTAAGGGTTCTGAGGGTTAGCTTTCGAATAGTTCCCAACTTGAGTAGTTGGGCTTTTACTCTTGGAAATAGGAGCTGTGCTTCTCGGTGTGTATTTCCTAACGCCATTTACCTAGAAGCTACGGAGGCTATGTCTGGACTGCAATGGATAATCATCTATTTGCCAAAGCCTAATAGAGGAGATTGCCAGTTTCTATATTATTCCAGTTTTCAATTCTAATGCACATCACCACTCACTTGGAAGACACGTCTGCTTAGATTCAAAAAGTGTGCTTCAGGCTCTTTTAATTGCAGGCCTCATTGAGGCACTAGCCAAAACGCCTAGGGACGTCTTAAGAGCGCCTTTTGCACAAGGTGTAGCCTTGTAGCTCAGGAGACACACTAATAGGCAATTTCCTTTTTTTTTTCTAGTTCTTTTTATTATGCCGTTCTGAATGGCCTGTTATACCTAACTTATTCCTTACATGTTAACCCTCTATAAATTCCCACAAAGAGGTGGTTTTTGTATAATTGTTTTTGGAGAAATTACAAATTTGTTTGCAAAAGCAGGACGACGCATGTGCCTGAAGCGCACATTTTCACCCCACATTGTCCCCACATGTGGATTTTTAGTACCTTTTTTTTTTTTTTTTTTTTTTTACCCATTTGAAGGGGAGAACTTTTCTGTTGGAGGCTTTTGAATCCAGCTTTTGGATAATATTCATGAATTATAAGAATGATTTTTACACCTCATTNTTTTTTTTTTTTTTTTTTTTTGGTGTTTCTTTAATTTTAAAAAATCTATTTGTTCTCTCTGGATTTATTACACGTTTTTAACAATAGCTTTCTTATATAATAATACTTGTGTACTTTTAAGGTATTCCCGACCATTAAGTTTTACTTCTATTTTCAAAAACCGTTTTAATCTTTATTCTCGATTTAAATTCTGTTTTTATAAAAGAAATCCGGGCTTCAATTTTAAAAGCTATAAGTTTAACTTGACTTTTGTATTATGTTTCAGTCCCCATTTGTTTTTTTTTTCCACTTTTCCTTTTCTATATTTTCGCTTTTTGAACCCATGGATGGTTCTAAAGGATGATTCATGTCGGCCGATCCCAATCATTTTGTGATTAAGGCTCTGTTGTTGTTGTTGTTGTTGTTGAAGCAGGAACTTAAAAAACTAGGATCTCCTCTGTTATATTTAGCAAAATATTTAGTAAAACTTTGTGTCGCTTCTGCATTTTCATTTTTATTTCCTTTGAACTTGACCCCTTATCATTTTGAGCCTATGGTGCTAACAGCTTTGTTATTGTTTTCTGCTGCAGAACACTCACTATTGGTCAAATGCAAGGCAAGTTTCAAATGGTAGTTGTCAGACATACAGGACATGCCATACAGGTTGATAAGTAATACTTGTGCATGTGGCCATAGTTTAACTTTATTTGCCTTTATCTTTCATGTATGCTCAAGAATTGTGGAGAAAATGTTTAAGCTTCATGAATGTCTTTTCAGGAAGACGTCCCAGAGGAATTTGCTACTCTTGTGCTCAATTTCATTTCTAGAAATCGGATAGGTTTCCATGGAATAGAGGTTGGTTTCTGTATTTCTATCTTTTACGTGTGTTGTTTGAAAAGCAGGTTTGAACCTTCAAATGAATTTGATTAAAAATATAGCAGTGTCAATATATCAATGATTATTCTATGGGTGAAAGTCAAGTTTGCTGAAGAATGAACGTTTGTGCATAATTTTGGTTGATATCTACAACTTGGCATGGGCGGAAGAGATGAACGAGTCCAATTTCTATTTCTAGGAAAGTTCTAAAACTGGTTTATTTGGGACTTCACATGGAAAAACCCAATAGTTGTACATTTATCTTAAAGGTTGACAAAGATGCTGATAGATTTCGGCACATTTAACGTTGTGGCCATAAGGCTCCAACCTGAAGAGTCAATAACTAACAAAGGAGTCAATTGTAGAGCTGGTAAGATCTGACATTTTGACCACACCATAGAAAATCATCTTGAATCATGACATCAAAACAACCCAAAGCTTTGCTGAACAAAAACCAACTCATAACAATCTGATGGTAAACACAGCCGATAAAACCCGATTTGTCGCGTCCAAACCAAACCGAATCGAACTCAAGGTGACTTCTGACTCGATAATGACCAGACTCAACAATGATTTAGCTTTATAATGGTCCAAATGAGATGTTTGTCATTAAACTTAACAACCTTTCTGGAAATGTTTCCAATGGATCTGAAAAGGTGAAATTGGCTTGACAAACCAAATCCCAAACCCACTTGAATGACATGGTTGACATCTCTACACTTAATATTACCTCTGTATTGATACGACATGAAGAGGTTTCCACGTGATGATAATGCAAATTACGTCGTAAAATCGTTGCCAACAAATAGTAATGAGAGAATGCTCAAAGTATAGAAAGACTAGAATTAGGGTGTGTTTGGATAGAAAAAGTGGAGGGAAAGGGAGGGGAGGGGGAAGGAGGGAAGAGAAAGGGAGGTAAGGGGAGGGGAGGGCAAATGGAACGTGGGTGTTTGGATACAATTTCCTTCCAAATCTTGCCTCTTGTGGAGAGATTTTGATTTGCCTTGGAGGAGGGAAAATGGATCCCTCTAAATCTCTCCCCCTCCATTTCCCTCCACCCTTAGTTGCTATCCAAACAAGTGATTTAAATCCCCTACTCTCCCTCCCTTTCTTTTCCCTCTAAATTCCTCAATCCAAACACACCCTTAATGTTGAACTTTTTTATAGGCGAATCTATTTATGTAGTTTGCATTAAGAGTGATGTCATGGAACTTGATATTTGAATTATGGTTTTACAGATACCTGGTCTCCGTCGGCCTTCACAGTAGCAAACTCTATCTAGGTACTGCACGCGGAAGAGAACGTATGGGCACACTCAGGATAGCGTAACATATTAGAGCGTAGTCAAAACAGCTACCAAAATGTCATAAATGGTGATAGAGCTCCGACGTATAATATAAAGGTAATTCTCGGGGTTGATACTGTTGGAATGATGGCAGAATTTGTTGTCATGGAAGATATAGTAGTCTTGGAAGCTGATTTCATGAATCCTTATTGTAGCTTAAGTTTTCGCCAAGAAAATGTGAAACAGGAATTTAGTAGAATGATGAAGTAATCCTTGTAAGGTGGCTTTTCGAAAATGTTTAGAAATTAGAATGGTTTGGTAATTTGAAACTGGAATACCAAAATTCATTTATATATTTAAGCTGTTTTGTTTAGGAAAACAAAAAATTATGAATTTTGGCAATATCCTATAACTACAACGACGTTTTAGATGTGCTAGGAGTATCTATAGGTCAGTTTTTGATTTAAGTTTTGTTTGGTAAAACTAATTAAAAGGTAGCTGAAAACTGAAAAGTTGACTAAAATCTGAAAAGGTAACGGATAAGGTAACTGAAAATTAGGAGCTGATAAGGTAACTAATTATATAAAAAATGTTTGGCAAACTAACGGTAAAGGTAGTTAATTTTTGGTAAAATGACGTCAAAGGATATGATAATTATTTAATATTTTAGGTTGAAGGGGGTAAAACATGGAAAATAACTTATTTCAGGTACCTAAAATTTTGGTCAAATAACTTATTTAAGGTACTTGAAATAAAAACTTATTTCGCACACCTTTTGCTTAGGCGCTGTTAAATCCGCCGGCCAAATCGTATAAGCCACGGGGTATTTCTTCCAAAGTTCCACTAAGGGCTGAGGCGACTTTTTTACCAGCCGTCATGACTCTCTTCATATTTTTTTCCCTTTTTTCTTTATATGTCACATCATGGGAATTTTTTTGTCTCACGATTTGCACAAATAGGATTCTACAACCAGATGTACAATGCTCATTGTACATCTGGTTGTAGAATCCTATTTGTACATCAGGCTCATAAAATGAATAATACTATCTATAGCCCAATAAAAAAAATAAAAAAAAAA
>VHZZ01005826.1:39262-56923 GCA_009801015.1 Silene noctiflora
TGTTATGCATGCATAAGATCCTTTTAGTTTATGACTAAACTGAATTTATTAAGTTATTAGATATGTCTAATAAGAGGTATATGAATCCTTCACTATCAAGCTCGTCACCGTTTGCACCCTCCTCGCCGTTGCTGCCGCTAAAAATTGGGGCCTCCACCAAATGGATGTCCATAATGCATTCTTTCATGGCGACCTCGTTGAATAAGTATATATAAAAACACCTCCGGGATTTCAAAACGCCAATGATGGGAGAGTATGTCGTCTTCGCAAATCTCTATATTGGCTCCGACAAGCTCCACGTTGTTGGTACGCTAAGCTAGCATTTGCCCTTATCAATTACGGGTTCATACAATGCCCTTAAGACCATTTTCCTGTTTTCTATTTCGAAGCCCGGCATGGAGGTACACGTCCTTGTTTATGTTGACGATTTAGTCATTTATGGTAACAATTTGGATATGATTTCTCGTTTCAAAAACTACCTCAGTACTTGCTTCCATATGAAAGACCTCGGTGCCCTCAAGTACTTCTTGGGTATCGAAATTTCTCGGAATAACAGCGGCCTATTTCTATCACAAAGAAAATATGCACTCGACATACTTAGTGAAGTCGGTCAACTTGGAACTCAAGCCGCATCTGTTCCTATTGAACCGAATCATCGTCTCGCACTTTCCGCTTCTCCTGTGCTAGACGATTCTTAACCATACAGAAGATTGGTGAGTCGCCTCGTGTATCTCACCATCACTCGACCCGAACTCACTTATTCCGTCCATATTCTTGCTCAATTTATGCATGCCCCAAGACTTGACCATTGGCATGCGTCTCACCAAGTTGTGCGCTATCTCAAAAATAACCCGGGCCAAGGTCTGCTATTTCGCTCCAATGCTGAACTATCTTTACATGCCTACTGCGATGTGGACTATGACAGCTGCCCCACGTGTCGACGCTCTCTCTCTCTCTCTCTGCTTACCTCATCTTCCTTGGCAGCTCCACTATATCATGGAAAACAAAGAAAAAATCTACCGTCTCTCGCTCCTCCGCCGAAGCGGAATATCGCGCCATGGCTCACACGGTTTGTGAACTTAAATGGCTCATAAGCCTACTCCAGTTTCTCGGCATTAATCATACCAAGCCTATTGAGCTCTTATGTGACAGCCAGTCCACGCTATACATTGCCCATAATCCCATCTTTCACGAACGCACTAAGCACATTAAAGTTGATTGTCATTTCATTCGTGACTAAATACTAAAGGGCACAATTGCACCAAGCTACGTCCACACCAAAGACCAATTGGCCGACATATTCACCAAGGCTCTTGGACGGTTATCCTTTGACGATTTTCTCACCAAGTTGGGCGTATCTACCTTACACGCACCAACTTGAGGGGAGGTATTACGAAGCCTCAAGCCCAACGGCTCCTTCAAAGCCAACGGCTTCTTTCCATATATACTTTATTCACTAGCCGTTGTAAATATTTTCCTTCCATGTTTACGCTGGTATGTTTTAGTATATATATCTTAGGTGTATATTGTAATAAGGTACGTTGAATATATCGAATATATAGAAACTTCACATATATTGTTTACTTTCAAATTCATCAAGAAAAAGTATCAACACTTTCATATAATTGCCAACAACATAGCCCCTTTCAATAAACATATGTCTCTATTATCATTCTCTTTAATCCCCCCTTACACCTTCTTGACCACCTAAGTCAACATAGTTTTAAACCCTTTTTTCCTTTGCTCTTGTAACTCTAAATCATTCATTTTTATTATGTCGAAATGAGGGAAATTAATAAGATCTCGCTCGTAACCTAGGATTTTTCTAGTCATCTAAGTATGAGATACCATACAACAACTAACAACATAGCCCTCATTTGTAAAATAATGGGTTCACCATCAATAACAATGATTAATTTTTACAGTAAAGGCGTTCTCTGAAAAGATAAACAATTGTACAAATTTACTTTATTCAATCTCTAACCTCATAATTTTTTTTAATAAGTTGCATCTAGAGTAAATAATAAGTAACAACTGTCATACCAAACCCAGGTTAACATGTACTCACCCTAAAATGACAATTTTTTGTTTGAGATAGATATATCTATTTTACATAATAAAACGTGTCAAATAGATGGACGAGACAAAGCCGAATACCTAAGATATGACTAAAGCCCTGTTCTTATAGCTTAATTTTAGCTCATTTCAGTTCAGGTCAACTCTATTTAGTTTAGTTCAGCTCCATTAAGTTTAGTTCAGCTATCTTTTCACAAATTAACTCTTACTATAGTTTCATTGAGTTCGGTTCAACTCCTTTCTGTTTAGTTCAATTCAGCTCCTTTCAACCGAAAAGAACATAGTCTAATTTAGGTAAAATTTAACCCGTTTAATAATTAAAAACGATTTAACCGTCTTTAAGAGGAGTAAGGCAGACAGAATTTGGCTCAACTGCTTGGTGGCTTGGTGCCTAATCCATCCAAAATAGCAGGTTCAGCGCACAGTAAAACATTGTCAAATAAAATTCAATTTACAGTTGAAAAAAAAAAAAAAAAAAAAAAAAAAAAAAAAAAAAAAAAAATTGTGTGCACTTAAAATGTTGCAGTTCACCATCTTCCGTCCAATCTTGTCTCATCATTAAACAAAAAGAAAGCTGCTTTCTTCTCCCCAGCTACCAAACTTAACTACTAGTCAAACATCACTACTTTCCTCATTTTCCGCCCTAAATTCTACTCATAATTCATAATTTAACAGCTGCCCATTGCTTAAAATCACAAAATTAAATCTGGGTGTTGCTTAAAATCTCTGATTATCATCTGGGTACTGCAAAAGATTGAATTTTTGAAACCGGGTTTCGCTTAAAGTTGAAAAATAAGAATTGGGTATTGCAAAAGATTGGATTTGGAGAAATGGGTAATCGATTTATATGTATGTCAAAGAAGAATGATACGAAAGAATTGAGGTCAAAGAGTAAGAGAATGATGGGAAGATCAAACAGAAAATTGGTTGAAGAAGATGATACAGCTGCTTTACATAGAAGAGCTTTATCAATGGCGATTCAACAACATCAGTATTCTCAGAGGTTTGATAATGGAGGATCTATGTCTCGTCGTGTTGGTTCAACTTCTAAACGTCGCACTCTTTCTGATCCCTTCTCTAATACTAAACAGGTTTGTAAAATGTCAGAAAATAAGGACTTACCTTTATGCGGAAGCAAAACCCGAGCCAATTATGTGTTGAAATTGAGTTTTGGTTTTATATATAAGTTGAGAATGATATATTTTTGGTGGGGAAAAGGTCAAGTATATAGAATAATAAGCGTTTGATTTAGTCTCTGTTGTTTATAGTAATTAATTGGTAGATTTTAAGGAGCAGAAGAATGTGTGATGATTGTGCTTTGTTATGATTATGTTGTTGAAAAGGTAAGTTGTAGTACATGAATCTGGATCTTGTAAAAGCTGGGTCACTCAAAGTTGCTTTTTTTTTGCTCAACTTTTTGTTTTCTTGGTAGTACTACTACTGTGGTTGATTGATAGAATGTGTAATGTAATGAAATTATTCAGTTTTTTTTTTTATTATAATAAATAATCATTGTGTTTATTACTCATATATCACTTTATCATGATTTCCATAAAGTGTACAATGTGCCCGTGTTCTTCTGGTAGTGACTGTAAGAGTTTACCTGATATATAGTCCTGTATGTTTTTAATTTGATATTCTTTTTTATAATTATAACTGAAATTGTTATTTGTCAAGTTTTAAGCATGTTGAATTGGTTTGGATTGTCTGTGTCAATGATGAAATGTTGAATCTCGTATATAAATGGAAAAAAACGCCGCTTTGTGATAACCATTGTTGTTATATCAGCTGTCAATTTAGAGAGAGTTGTAAACTTTGTTCTGATTGCTGTCACATAGCGTCTTTGTACGAGTTTTTGTGTTCAAAAGAAAAAGACGGCTGCCCAGTCAAGAGGTTATTCATGCTTGATCATTTATGTTGTGGAGAGTTTGTAGAAATGAAAGCTTAATCTGTACTAGGTATAAAAAGATGATAGGATGTTGACTCACACCAATGTTAGGATATTGACTCACATTTCGTCTGTAACAGCCTTAATTAGTCCTCAGATGTTGGGAAAATTGATGAATTGCTGACTATACTTCTATCTTGGTTTAGTTATTCGATGCTCCGAGTTACAATTACAGTCTCTTTTGATTTGTAACTATCGTATTATTGTATATTTGTATAATTCTGGCGTCCTTTTCAGGCAGCTGATTTCTTGGAAAGTTTGAAAGTGAAAAGAATTGTTCTAATACACGGGGAGGGCTTTGGCGCCTGGTGTTGGTACAAAAGTATTGCTTTGTTGGAAGAATCTGGGCTACTCCCTGATGCTTTAGATCTCAGTGGATCTGGTATAGATACAACAGATACTAATTCTGTCAGTACACTAGTAAATTATTCGAAGCCACTGATTTCATATATACAGGACCTGCCTGGTGATGAAAAGGTTAGAACTAAATCACTAATGTGTGTTCAAACAGTCAGATTGTTGGCATCGGATCTTGATTTGCTTCATCATTGCTGTTCATTGGCAGATTATATTGGTTGGTCATGGTTGCGGAGGTGCGGCTGTTTCATATGCTATGGAGCAATTTCCCGAAAAGATTTTCAAAGCTATCTTTGTTTGTGCCACAATGGTCTCTAGTGAACAGAGGCCGTTTGATGTTTTTAGTGAAGAGGTATGTATGACACTTCATATATGCATAGCTTGAACCCATCTACAATAGGTGGGTAGCATTTCAACACAAACAACTCCAATATATGCATAGCTTGAAATTGAACTTTGTGGCCATGCCAAAGTCCACTCTCTTACTTTTCATATGAATATAACATTGATAAGATTTTTACAATAATTTGTCTACAAACACATTGCTAAAGACTCAGCTTCTTTGAAGCAGGACTCCAACTTCAAAGTATGCTAGTACTCATATTTTTTAGGCTGGGAACTCATACTTTAATGTATTCGCAGTACTAAACTTGGCTTCGTTGAGGCAGAAAAATCATATATAGTGGTACAGTCTGCTGATCTGCTCCCCTCCGCTTCTTAAATATAGACAATGAATATTTGTACATTATAAACACATGTCTTCTGCTATGGTATATATATTAATGGTAATATTCTACGGAGTAATATTTACAAACTATGAGTTTATGACCGCGCGAGTGACAGCTTATATACATTTGAAGTCTATTTTAATCTTTAAAGTGACTTGTGGTCTGATTTTTGTCAAGAGATTCAATTTTACAAATAAGTTACAGATTCAAGAATCTGGTATTGGTATGTTGTATGTACGTGAACTTATATATTCGTCTTTGTTTCATTCAGTAAAGTACTTTTAAAGATCGTTTAAATGAACAAAGCTTATAAAGAAATTAGTGACACATGTGTTTGTCTACTATCGTCAAATTTCGTTTGAAGCTTATATCTCTTGTATACGTCTTACTACAAGTTCTTGTATAAGTGTTCCCACTTCTCCATCTGCCAGTAGGCATTTTCTTTTCACTGCGTGGCCCCCCTCCTTTTAAACAAAAAAAAATACTTCAAAAGAAATAATGCATTGGACTTTTTTTTTTTTCGTTTTCGCTGAAGTTGCATGATCTTCATCATCTAAGTGTAGCTCTTTTCACAGCTTGGATCTGCAGAAAATTTCATGAAAGACTCGCAGTTTTTGATTCATGGGAATGGTCCTGACAATCCTCCCACGTCATTTAAATTGGAGAAGCAACATATGAAGGCATTATATTTCAATCAAAGCCCCGCCAAGGTAAATCAAGGAATCATTTCTATAATTCATCCACTGTCTAGTGTCGACTATTTTTATCCATACACCATGTTACTATTGTGTTTTTTTTTGTGTGTGTGTGTGTGTTTTTGTCACAATAAATAATCTGCAATGTTTTGCACTTACGCTTGATGAGTTCTATTATCCACCATTTTACACCTTGCTAATCTATCGACTATAGTTAACTTCTTGAACAATATTTTTTTTTTGGAGTGTTTCTTGAACAACAATTAAACAAGGATACATTAGGGCTTGTCTAAGTCAGGATGTGCAAATCCTTGTAGATTCTAAAAATCAACAATTTAAGTTAGGGTTTATGTTTCAGACATTTTATATTTTAACTAGCCTGTATTTATTAGTCTTTTGGGTTAATATAAACTCTGTAGGTTACTTAGGTGCGCCACTCAGCCGGTGTGTCGGTGTCACGTGTCGACATGATTTGTTACACGATAGACATGAAATAGTTGTATGGAACGAGTCTATGTTCCTGTTTACATAATTGGACAAAGTAATTGTCATCTGCCCGTCTCCTGATTATGAAAATGGAGTATCCGACACTCATACATTGTCTCATCAACGTGACGTCGAGTCTGATTGGCATATGATTAGTATTTTGGCCAAGTATGGTTTAGCATATATACATACTGAAAAGGTTGGAAATGGGAGACTGGTGTCACCTATAACCTTTAAATGTGTGTAATCGAACTCTAGAGTGCAATAGTAGCATCTCTAGGAAAGGTGAGTCGGTATCAGATTTGATCTCACAGTTTAGTTTTAGCTGATGACACTGCATGGACAACTCAATTGTTATGCTGTGCAATCTGGGAGCTATTGTACCTATTTAGCTAAACTCGGAATTGGCATTGTCAACTTACCTTACTCTTCTTCAGATTTAGTTTTGGGTGATTATAAGATGATGTTATTTTGGATGATAGGCGATGTTTGAGTTACATCCATAACTTATTTCTATAAATGAACTACTTGGATCCACAACCTTGATTTGTTCACAATCAGATCAAGATAGTCAGCAAATGGGTATTTAGAGTCAGGTTCATGGACGGGTCATTACATGTCTGTACATTTAGGGGACAGTTCAATAGTATTGTGTCGTTTTCGAATCCATGTTAGGTCAATTAGGTCATTTTACGGTTGATTTGTGTCCTGGTTATTATTAGGTAATTGTTTCAAGTTAAATCATTTCGAGCCATTTTGGTCCTGGTCATCTTCGTCCAAGTTATTTCAGATGGACAATTCGAGTTTGAGGGTACTCGAGTATTCTTTTGGGGTTGGGGTATAGCTTGGGTCGAGGCAATTTGGGTCGGAATGTAATTGGACTACTTGCATCCGTAACATTCATTTATTAACCATTTTCGCCCTTTCATATTTGAACTTGTGATTTACTGTGTGTGCACTTTATCTAGATAAGATGGCTGCTCTGGTCAGGGTTTTCCCTTCCATTGGTTTAGCAGTCTTTGTATGTAGACCTAGCTCTAAAAATGACGTTTGTGTTTTCAGGATATTGCCCTGGCCATGGTGTCCATGAGACCAGTCCCTTTGGGACCTATAATGGAGAAACTCTCATTATCACCTGAAAAATATGGTGCTGTAAGACGCTATTTCATTCAAACCCTAGATGACCGTGCACTTTCACCCGACGTTCAGGAAAAGCTTGTTAGAGAAAACACACCTGAGGGAGTGTATAAGATTAAAGGGAGTGATCATTGCCCTTTTTTCTCAAAGCCCCAATCACTACACAAAATCTTACTCGAGATCATCCAAATTCCATAGTTCAACTACCCTGCTGGAACTCCGATAAGGTATTCTTCTACTGAATGATGTGAGGTGATTCACCATTTAAGGGGAGAAGTTGTACAGACGAAAGTTACAACAATCAAAGCTTAGTATTACTGAATTTATTTTTAGTATTTATATTGAGAAGGCAGCGAAAGCTATTGTACACTTTCTTCCTGAATATGTACTGATGTTTGATTTCCGATTCTTAGCAATTAAAGTAAACCTACAGTAATGAAACGAGCTTCTTCTCAAGCCTTGTATCTTGATTGTAAGTATCAGATCCCCATGAAATGTGACAAACATGCTAAACTGTGGTTAAAGGCTTTTCAAGGGTCGAGTGGCACAACTAAGGGTGTTACGGAGCTGAGCACAAGCACGAGTTTAGCCTTCACGTGCATAGTTGTGGACAAACGCTGCATACTATCCATTGGACGGGGTTCTATTTCACCGTATATTTGTTCTGCATTTGGCCGTCAATACAACAGGAGAGAGCAAGTCCTATGTTGACAATGTTCAATTCCCTTTCTCTGCTTTTTATCCTCCTCCTACCGTTTTCCCCTTGAATTACCACTTTATATACGAAATTTTTTTCTTCAATGTCTTGAAATTTGTCTCATTTCATAGAGTTCTTATGTTTCGAGTTACTTATTTCTTTTTTATTCAAATTTTAGGTTGTAACATACTTTGGTCACTTTCCCATTGGGGATTTTCCATTTTGATGCTATAAAGCATCAAATGTAAAATTATTTTTTTTATATACGAACTAAAATACTCCCTCCGTCCTAATCAATTGTTTATCTTTGATTAAAACACCTCTCGCAAAGAATATAAAAGGTAGACAAATTACTAGAAATGCGTGATAAATAGGAAAAAAAATCCCTTATACGTAGATGTCCATGTCCTCGTATTCTTTGGAGATGTCTCAAGTTTTTTTTATATACCAAATTATGCAGTAGTTAAATCACAAATACAGAAAATGACATTAATAGGAACTTGCGTACAAACTTAAATCTGGCAAAATCGATTTAAGAACCTACAAACTTAAATCTGGCAAAATTGATTTAAAGCTCATCAATAGCTTAAATCCTCGACCCTGGAGTTATGTTACTTCAACAAAAATAATTTAATTTGACACTGAAGAAATATAGTACTAGATTAAATATTGATACCGACATGAGAACCGATATGCTGTGTAATGTGACCAGCTTGGCAGCTATTACCTATTACAATGGAAGAGAGCCATGACCCATGAGATACCAGAAAGCTTACACAAGACCTCTTTCTCAGTATTGTTAGACAAACACCAAGCACAACCGCGATCTATACCATGACCAACATAAAACTCATAGAATGGCCTTATCCAATACCAACAAATCAGCTACAAGACTGACTAACTTCGCAACACCTCACTTAATAATTTAACATAACGTGTCGATATAGGTTTAATCACTAACATTAAACACTGAAAGGATCTCTCCTATGAATATATTCAATTTAAAGATCACATTCAGCAGAACTTAGTATTGGGCGCTGGCATCTCTCGTGCTTCAGTATATACAGTATTACCAAGTTTGACATAGGTGGTCAAGACTTGGCTCTATACAAACCCGAGCAGGAGCCAAGACAAAAATCTGAAGCATCTTCATATGAGCAAGAAACCTGCAAAAGTGTGCAACTACTCTTTGCTGCCATAAATGGTACTCATTTGCTTTATTCTCACTTATGAATGCCTCATTTTGTAACTAACTTGCCCAGTTGAATGCCAACTAACCCTTTAGTGCAATACACAATTCAACTGATGCTTCTCTTCAAATGTAACACCAGAAGACCCCTTCCAATGTTTAGGGATAGTGCTTGACAGCTTGCCTTGACTGTCAGTTCAAAGCTATGGCTGATGGGAGATCTAACCACGGTATTCACAAGTAAAGATTAATCCAAAATCCAGTAGAACCTCGTCACTATAGTTGAGTGGCAACAAAGGAATTCTGAAACGGAAACGAGCTCTATTAATGGGGGTGTACTTAGTTTTTATAAAACTAGAAAATAGGGCGATGAGCATTTCACAAGAAAGACGGGGTTTAGCTAATGGAAATTAATGGCTTTAATTTGTAAAACATAGCAAAGCATAAATTGAGCCCACATGACAAACTAACACCACTGCAAGAAAACCGAAGCGTGCATAGCAAATCACATCTATGTAGTGCTTCTTCTCGAAGTGGTTTTGATCTCTACAATGTTACCAAGTTTAGAAAATGATGACATCCTGGACTAAGATAAAACAGCAATGCAATAAATATGGAAGAGCTCACCATAAGAAGACAAGCTCAAGAACCAGCTGCTGACTTCTGAACCCAAACTTGTTTCTACAAATTGCAACAATACAATTAGATAGAAAGCGAAACATGAACATAAATTATGTACTACCTCCTCTGCTTCTTAACGTATGCTGTTCTCACAAATCAAGAAAGTCTCTTTAACTTAAAATATACTTTTAATCATTCTTTTGCTGAAACTAACCGTCAATGGCCTACCCTGAAACCGAAGATGTGATATACTCAAAAGAAAAGGAGAAAAAAAGAAGAAATACAAATGGAGCATATAAATAAGTGAAGCATCAACACAGACTTAACAAGGCACGCTGAATTGTAGAGATGATGGGTACGGAGAAGCTCGACATTGTCTAATCTCACGAGGGTTGAGGGAAACGCTAACAGGCAAACTAAAAGGTAAAAGGTAAAATAAAAGTCACAAACCTCATGAAGACCATGACTCACGATGCCAACTTTTTTGGATGGGCCATCATCTTTTCCATTGTACGTTGGACCACGACGAACGAAATGCCTATGAGATCCTGGCGCAAAATTAAAAGTTCATGATGTCAATGGTCAAGAAAAAGCTTTGGAATCACAAAAGGGTCTAAGATGAGAAATGGACAATACAAGCACAAAATTAACTGACCATTTTCAGTATATGAGCTATTACGACCACCTGTATGAGCTGCAACTTCCGCCCCACGGCCAGGATGAACAGGGTCATATTTAGAATCCCCACGTTTACCTACAAAAGGAGAGTTTAATACCAACCTCACAGAAGCACATAGAGAGAAATCCATCAGAACAAGAGAATGAAGCTCGTTTTATCAACACTAATAAACAGTAGGCTACTTTCAGAAAAACCCCAGTACAATATCACCACCACGAGAAGACTGTTTCCTCTCTGCATTCTCAAAATTTGTAAATACTCTCTACTCCTCAATATTTTCTGGCTAACATCTCTATTAAGGATCCCTCATCCCCATGCCCCTTGCTTTTAACCAATTAACAACGCTAACAGGGTGGTACAGACTGTAAACACGTGTAATCATCTCAACATGTTCAAATCATAGACAATGACACCTTATAGAAAATCTGAAACATTACTTTGAAAGGCATCGCTGGAGGGAGAAGCATCAGAACGGTGTAAAGGAGTCCAAACACCACGATCAAGTCTCTCTCTACTTCTTGTGCGCCTGTCTTGCCTATCACGACCACCACCGAAACCATGGGTTTCATTTCCAGAAGCTTTGCCATCCGCTGACTTCTTCCCAGCATAATCTGAACTCAAGGGAGACTGCTCACTGATGGAAATTGGTCCATTAGATCTGACACCAGATTGGCGAGGTGGCCGCCTGCCTTTGTCTGCATTCGGAGCTTGAAATTTCTGCTCTGTCGAAGGTGATGAAGGTGACTGACTCTGACGACTATCCTTGTTCAACAATATGCTTCTGATGATTTTTCCACTAGCATCATGCCTCGTACTAATTTTTGCAATAAGTGGCGGTGAAGCTTCAGGCGTGGAAGAAACAACCTTAGACTGCTTAAGGAGAAACATTTCTCACTTTAGTCTGATATAATAATTAGATGTTCAAATACTATAACATAAAAAATTTCAAAAGCAGCAAAAAGTCAAACTAATTCTCATAGTTAATATCATGAACTCCATAGAGTCCATACCTCTTCACAACACAGCATAGCAGAGTTTATAACCTGGTCCAAACATCATTCCCCAACCCAACACAGAACAGCCGACATATTATCCGAATACCTCAAAGGTTCGCACATATGGCGGGGAAAGGGGTTTAGATATATTGTTGTATTCACTTTATATGCAGCCCCCTTTGTTAACAAAATCTACGAGGCTGTTTCATGAATATTGTTCCATTGAATGACTGCCCAAGAACAGAAGTGTAACCAGTTTCGTGTATCATTTTGCCTTCGAAAAACATCCATTCGTCTCCCAAACTGTTGTGAAAAAAAACCTTAATTTCCAATTTTCACTCAAACCAACAGAGGCGGACCTAGTAAGTAGCAAGGGGTAGCCGTCGCTACCCCAATGGAAAAAAAATATAGTTCGACGATATTATTTTGCTACCTCAAATCAGACCATTTTTAGACAAATAAAACAAAACGTATGTAGGTGACATTATAATTAGCGTGGCTCAGTGGTAATGTCTGGGAATCTAAGCATTACATCCCAGGTTCGAACCTTGCTAACTGCATAATTCCATTATTGTTTTTCCCTATTTCACTGCCCTCATTAAATGAGTTAGGAATGTTAAATAAATTTCGTTTAAGCTTCCAACTTAACAATTCAATAATTAGCTTCTCTCTTTTGATTAATTTGTAATTTATTTCAATTTTTCAAATTGTTGATGTCGATTATCTTTGTGTACTAGTGACTTTATTTTCTATTTTACATGATAATCATATTTGTAACAAATGGTTATTTTTTTCTAAATCGTAAATAAAGTATCAAAATTGTATCGAATATAAAATGAAGATAAGTTTTHGAATTAAAATGTGAAAAGTTTAAGCCATTATGTAGCAATGGTTTGTTTTTTGTATCACAAAGCTATAMAAATTAAAAATTAGTCCAAAAGTAAAATTCAAATAAGCTATAAATTATACAATGAGACTTTTTAAGTTAGTATGGAGAGTTAATTTGATTGGTGCTTGTGAGTTTGTATTTTGAATTTAGATATGATATTGCAACACATTTTTTCAGGACTTCCATTTTTTCTAAATAATTATACACTTAAATTTTTTGCTACCCCATACTTGAAATCCTGGGTCCGCCCCTGCAAACCTATACATTACTGGGATCATTCTAAGACTTGTTTCTTGCCTGATTTTGCCACTCAATTGCAATTATTTTACTCCATATGATGGGTGTCAAGTTGTTTTGGGAACACGTAGGTATTTTCCTGTTCCCAACTTTCTCATTCTCACTTACAGCAATGCACTCTGAGAAATTGTTTGTTTGGGCAAGATTATCTGCCACACATTAGCACAGATAAGAAGTGCATGTACAAAAATGGACAACTGAGTCGTTTGCACAGCAACACATATCAGCAAAGCAAGTACCAAAATATGAGTAATTAAGACATTCCTATTGCAGCATAAATCAGTAATGCACGTACAGAATTAGAATGTGCATAGTAAGATGTCATACTTAGTTTTATGCTTACTAGTAATAAATGACGAGCATGAAAACTCGTTTGGGATCAGAGAAACAAGGAAGAAAACGAGAGGAAACAATGTCATGAAAAATCTTCCTTCTAGATTATTTTCCACTTCATTAACAACAAAACTCTAATCTGAAATTGATCTACGGTCAGCTAAGATGAAACGTCATTTGAGACGATCAGTGAAACTGTTAGTAAGGAAGCAGAAGGAAACAATGTCACTTTGATGTGTTTAGTATGAAAATCTTCCTTTATACACTAATTTCCTCTTCAACAACAACAAAGCTCCAATCTGAAATTAATCTTGTGTCGGCTAAGATGAAACATCATTTCAAACAATCAATGACAGGTAAAATAATAAAAATAAGAGATACAAAGTAAGTAGTCATTATACATATAAAGCGAAGAAAGTCATATGCAAAGTACAAAACTGAAACATAAAGCATGAATATGACAAAAGATGTCAAAACAATGACGTAGTGTGCTTTCATCGAATGATCAATCATGGCAGCTTATTTGTAGAATTAAAATAGGATGACGGACAAAAATGCTACATACGAAACTGCAAAAGGTCACCCATGTCTCTTATTAAAGAGAAATAGAGGGTCATAGTGGCGAAAAACGAATGTCTACATAAACGATCAAAAGGTGAAAGAAGGATAAACAACACAACTAAATATAACATAAATAAGACCAATCCATGAAGACAAATTATGATTTGGTACATGAGACTATAAGAGTAAGCTAATGTCTACCTGAGTCATTTCTTGGTCTTTCCCTTTCACAAGCAGAACCCTTTTCTTTGATGCATCTTGAGAAATGCTGCCTGAACAACACATCAAGGGGACTGATCAGGGCCTCATTGCCTCCCAAAAAGGGTAATTCGCTTTATTAACTAAAGCACCCGTGGTCTTAGCCCAAAAGGAGGCAAGATAAATAATTCGATCAAGAATGTAATATACAAAATGGTCAACCGTAGAAAACATAAGAGAACTGCGCACTATCAAGATGAAGAGGGGGGGGGGGGGGGGGGGGGGGGGGGGGGGGGGGGTCCTTCTGTCTCTCTCTCTCTCTCTCCATTGAGAAGAATTGGTCAGTGACAAAGGGAGTAATATATATACTCTATTCATTCAATAGGGGATTTCCATTCCTCCTTTCTAAACGATTCCCCCATTTCCCATATGCAAACAAGCAACTAAAGTTGAATACATGCAAGATAAATCAATAATTAGAGAAAAAAAGAAAGAGTCTCAGACTGGGTGAAATAGATTGTGAGGAAAAACCTATTACCAGGATATGTGCATTTGTTCGTAAAAGAAAAGAGAAGAAAAACAAAAGCAAACATTAAAACTTAATGGCAGAGGAAGTAACAGCATAATAACACTCTCCTGAGGATACACCTCCGTTAGCTTCTCTGGAAAATTGTTGTGTGGCCAAACCATGACCACACTACCTACAGTATATTTTGTAGATTTTATGCCTTTTAGAGAACTTAATTCCACTTGACAAACTTATTATTTAGAAAAGCAATAATGTATAAAACTTACCAGTATCATTTTCAACTGTTTCTTTTTTGTTGGAAGAATCCAAGTTATTTTCCCTTTGAGATGAAGAAGCGTATGCTGACTTGTCTTTTCCATTTGTACTCCTCCCACTAGCTTTCAGGATATACTACACATTCAAACAAAATTAACATGTAAAGAAGTTCAGGTTTGTGACTTTAGTTCATTTCACAAAAGTGTATCGCATAACACCATCTTCTATAAGTGAGTAATTCACATCTCTTAAGAGAATTAGATGAAGTCATACATGATACAGTGAGCATAGAAAATATAGTATCGCAGCTTTATTGACCAGACAATGCAGCTCCAACATCTATCTAGAATGGGAAAAACACGGGCCTAGAGATGGAGCTAGTCGTATTAATAACAAAACGCACGTTACCTATTGAGATTGTCTAGAATAAATCGAACAAAATTCTAACACAACATTAATATGACAAGAATTTGACATCGTTTATTACAAAGATACATGCTAATAAAAGAAAATGCCCCACCAAGTCCATTTCCAGCAATGGCCATGACACTTGAAGCATGAAGAAAAACTGTAAACTTATCACAATATTCTACAAGCTTATAATATAGAGGAGGGAAGTCAAACAACAAAGAGCGCAGAAAATATTTCCAGATCATGAGAACACCATATACAATACCTACGTAAGCACAGAATAAACGAGAATCATAGAGAAGCTAGAGTGGACATTTAAAACTGACCTAAGATAAAGCCAGACATAAAGGAAATACCCATAAGTAATTAAAAAACACATATTCTTGGTAAAATAAGTTCTACAAAGAAAAAAATTGACCCATATGAATTAGTCGAAAACTAAAACCTCGACGAAAAAAGATATATAATGTGTAACCAAGAAATGAGTGGCCAAAAATTTTCAAACAGAATTGTACTATACCTCACATACATAAAAAAGACGTCAAACAATATGTAGTGATACACTGATCCAGATAATGTAATACCTTTTTTTTATCAGAGCTTTGCTTGCTCGATCGAGACTCTCCCGGTGCTAACCCAGATCTTCCACCAGCCTGATATCAAACCCAGTAAAGCCATCAACAATAATGTCAATTTGAGAAGAGGACTGTTAAAAAAACTACGTAAACAATTTTTATCCTCTTGAATAATTTTAGCGTGTAATAACTTTTTCTCTGTAATAAAGGAACGCCAATTATGGTTATCGTCATGCCTAAATAACAATACCAAAAGAAAGTATCATTAGTCCATAACTGATGGAGTAATGGTGTACAAATGTCCACGATAGGCTGGACTCTGGAGACATTGTGTCCCTGCCCCCTGGACTCCCCGCCCAATAAACGGCAATTGTAGTCTCTCAATATAAGAGTCATCTTTCCGCATATGGTGGGTTTTATCCTTTAATATGAGAATATTGAAATCTAATGTATTATTGAATAAGTAGAAGATTGGCACTATTGTGGTTCTTCCTATGTGGTGCACCTAATGTTGGATTGTCATGTGCAACATGTGAGGTCATACCCAAAAACCCCTAGCAGAAGGTTGCATGAAGAAACATCAATATATTAAAAGGCATGTAAAAAAAGTCACATATTCAATTTGCTTATCTTTGTTTTAGGAATGATTGTTTTGATTTGATTTTTACAACATTTTATTCCTCAATTTTTACAATTAATTGTAGATATCGTATGGCCTTCATTTAATGAACCGATCTTCCCTCTCAAGAATAAAAGTTGAAATCCTTCCGGATATTGATCCATTCTTATTTTATCAGGTAAGGGCGAAGATCCTTCGAATATGGACAATCTTAGAATAGAGGTTTACCATCTCTAGTATCCATTCTTCTTTTACCGGGTACGAGCAAAGATCTCCCAAATGTGCACCATCTTAAAGACGAGGTTCATCCCCTTCATGATCCATTTGGAAACTGATGATTCATGAGCAGGGATTTGTACTTTGTAGTTTGTACCCCTCTAGGATGTATTTTTATTTTTAATTCATTACGTATCGACGAAGTTCCTATAGGTGCCACCAATCCTGAAGTAAGGGTCCCTCAGATCCATGATGTTAGTCAAGTATGCCTTTATGGTTACCATCTAATGAATAATTATGGTCACATTGACCAGGGAAATTCACCTTGTAAGCACCAATGCCTGCGCAAATCTATGGGCTGGATGGTCACACATCTCCAAAGGTAGGTAACATGTTTCACTACCCTAGACAATGTGACAGCGCCTACGAAGACTGAAGTTCAAATCCCCAAAGAAGGTAACATGTACTCACTGAGATCCACAAAACCGACTACCCCATTTATCATCTTACTATGATTTCCTTCCCATAAAAATTATTGAGTCTCTTGTCCAAAAGAATTATTCTCTTACTTTCACATGGTAGACACATGTTTGGCCTTGTTAGAAAACAGAGACGATATCATATTAATTCGGCTATTGAGCTTTAAGATTTTAATATCACTCAAATGTCCCTAAAAAAATTCCACATCTACAATATCTCCTCTCTTTGTCAAAAATCTATAGCAAACTCAAAATCTCAAAACCACTTCAAAATTAAGATAAGCAAGCCAACCTTGCTCCAAATTGGTCTAAGTCATTGATTCTTGCAAATTAACCAAAGGAAAGAAAATTTTCATTTTGAAAAAGAGGTGCAAGCAACATTCATAGTGAAGATTTTATATTTAGGAAAAGGTTTATTATTAGAACTGGGTGAAAGGAGAAGGAATGAGGTTGCTGGAGAATAACAGACATTTGACCAGAATACATGATCAAGCACGGTTGGCGTGTACTTAAGTCAGCCGACTGTATGATGGAAATACCAAATATCTGATATAAGTTTGAGTGAAGAAATATCAAGTATCTATAATGAAGATACAGAACAAACCTGATTGCCACTCTTGGCAGCTCTCCTCTTCCGCACAAAGTCCATCAAGGGTGTGATAACTGGGGCCTCATGAACACCTGAAAAATA
>VHZZ01005827.1:35070-58873 GCA_009801015.1 Silene noctiflora
GATTTTAATTTTGACACCTAAAAAATTAAAATGTAACTCATAAATTTTAAAAGCTCGAAAAGATTGCATATAAGCTCAATTATATTTGTATTGGAGGTACCATGGTCATATACATCTGAATGTAGTCTTATTCTAAAACGTTCATAAACATTACTTATACATTTAAACTTTAGCCAATTATTTAAGAATCCGTGCAACGCACGGGCAACACACTAGTGTATTATAAAACTTACTCCGTATAGCAATGCTTATTTTGAGTTAGTAGATACAAATAGACCTGGCAAAAGTAACCCGACTCGATTGACCCAACCCGAAAAGGCCGATCCGAGACCCGAACTACATCATCCGAATGTGACCCGGAAACTCGAACAGACCCGACCGGAACATGACCCGAGCTCTTGACCCGTAACTGACCCGATCTGAAAATGATCTGAAAATGACCCGGTTCTGAAACCACCCAACCCGAAAATGACCCGACAAAACATAACTCTAATTGAACCGAAAAGACTTGAAATTACTTTTTCTCTCTCTTATTCATTGACTGAAATGACCCGACCCAAAATAACTCGATCCGGTTACCGAAACTGTAATACCCAAATATTTTATTATTTTATTTGAATAATTTATTATTTTATACTTTGGATTTTTTTTAGAAAAAAAAAACGAAGTCGTTTTATGTACGGAGTATTAAATAGCGTTTAACCCTTTGTTATATTCATTAGTCTTTTGGTCTCAGCGATGCAGCCGCTTAATTCTTTTGTCTCTTGCTAATCCATGAATTGTGACCATGGCCTTCTCTGCCATATTTCCTCATTATTTACCCATCATACTCCATGATCTTCAACATCATCATTATCTATTACGGCTTTGATATTTTATGAACTATGATTTTTTTCGAAACGGTTGCATATAAATTACTGACCAATTTTCTTGAATTAAAGGTAACACGATTCTACCGATCTTATTACTCTTGTTATTGTTCGGAGTTATATGTGATATGTGGTTGCTGTCTTATATCTATTTATTTTAGTTATGTGGTGCAAATTAATTTGCGTCTATTGTATTATTTCTATTTAAGTATATATATAATGGATTGATTTTATTACATTGTTTGTGAAAGGGTTGAACTGTGAGATGGGTATACCCTGTGTAATACAGTAGAATGGTACTGAGCATGTATGATGATACTAGATTTGGACAGGTTCCGAGGGTTTGGTTACCATTGAGGCGTAAAGTAATTCTGCTATAATGTTCACATTGGATTAGGAATTTTGTTTGGGTTCACGCAATTTATGTTAAGGGCTTTGAGACATTCAATAATCGTGCGTCTGATGTAAAAGGTTTAATGTTTCCAATGAAGTTAAGATCAGTATGACACATATTATATTCAGCTTCTTTGAGTGGCAGTATTATTCTATGATTTGGTTAATGGTTCAAGGATTTTCTCAGAGCTGGGAGAGTTGAGGTTATGGTTTTTATCGTATTCTTATTATCGTTTTCTTTGATTTTGACTCGTGGGTGGGTAACCATGGTTATTGAGTTATGTTCTGAGTTTGAAATCGACATTGAGATGGAAGTATTGTTTCGCGGTCTTATCCGCCGGTTCACTTACCCCTCGTCTTTGTCTTAGGGCCGACGATGAGAATACAGTACTGGTTACTATGGAGTATTATATTATGAGACGGAGTAATGAGCTGAGACTTGGTTAATTATTGGGATGAGAGAGTTTATTATATTATGGAAATAGTACAGAATTGGTTTGAGGTACTAGGTAGTTACGGAGAGTGTTTTTATTATTTTCTGTGTTTATTTTTATTTTTACGTGTGTGTTTCCACGCTATGACCAAAAACTATTCTGCTTATATTGAGGTATTATCTGTTACTCAGCTTTCCGGCTGACGTGTTTTCTCCCTTCTGGGCTACTCGTCATGGGGGTAGGTCCTTTCTGTCTTCAGGTTTTATTTTCAGGTCACTTCCGCTGCGGTTTAAAGGGATTTTATTTCAAGGGAAGATTTTTATTTAAAAGCTTTGTAAAAGTTGTATTTCAATTTGTATTACTTTATTTTTAAGACGATTTGTAATAAGAGACTTTGTATATTAATTATAATATCTTTGTATTTCGGCCAGTTTTGTATATGAAAGTTAATTTTTGTTTAGCCGAAAATCAGGGGTGTTACATAAACTGACCCGACGAACAAACCCGAAACCCGAAATGACCCGAATTAACCCGAAATTAATGAAAGACCCGAACTGATCCGACTGGAACCCGACCCGTTGACCCGATTTGCGAGGTCTAGACTCATACAAATAACTTGTAGAGAGAAAAGGGGAGGGGAAATTATGAAAGGGGTATAATTAAAGTATACCACGAAAATCAATAGCCTATGACCCTTAAGACTATGAATCTATGATAGAACTTCTTCCCCAAAACAAAAATAAACTTATTAAGTGTACACAAGAATAGGGCTCCTTACACTATGAATTCCGTCAGTCCAAACCAGTGACGCAGAATATAGAACACCACTCGATAATCCTTGACCAACAACATTAACAGTGAACGATTTCTGCTCCTTAATCATGTTAAATGATAGATTCTTTGGTTCTACTCTCACGTTAATCCTCCCTTCTAATGATTCGACTTTTGAGGTGTATGTCGACTTAGCATTACCGACGTTTGTAACCGTCCTATGAAAATCGACGCTAAAGGGCTTTGAAGCGTCCGAATTGCTCAACTTTATAATCATGGTTGGGTAGTTTACGTCTGTTGGTGTCAATTTCTCGACGCTTTGCTTAGGACATGTGAAGGTTTGATTTCTTACTATGAGATTGAGTTGATCCTTGGTGTAGTTGAGCTTGCAGAGAAATGAGAGGTAATCTTCGTGTGTTGTTTCGTAAATGAGGCCGGGATTTGAAGCTGCTACTGGGTTGAGATGCCCTGCTCCATATGCAAATTCACCTTCTGGGTTCTTGGAACGACTCATTGCTTGAGCTATAACCAATGCATCACAATGTTACCAAACTAGCATGATGTAAAATTTTCACACAATTTTACGTTTCCGAGATAATTTTAGCAGCGGAATAAAAACTAGTAAGTGACAATAGTGGCGAATTTTTTAAATAACAAAGTGAGATACGTACAGGATGTCATAAGGGCAGATTTGATAGCGGACGGAGACCAGTCAGGATGTTGCGATTTCAAATAAGAAGCTGCACCAGCAACATGGGGGCAAGACATTGAAGTTCCTGATAGAATGTTATACATAACTCTTCTTTTGTCAGCACTGTACTCTGTTACAGTTGCCACAGGCGACCATGCCGCTAATATGTCTACACCAGGTGCAGTAATATCTGGCTGTTACAACAAAATTAAATAATTATTCAAAACATTCAATGGTTTTCAAGCGGAAATAGTTTCAAAAACCGTAATATCTTCAAAGCAGTCTAATAGCGTGCTCAAAAGGTTCTCAGACTCGGTCCTCTCAAATTCATTTGCTTGATGAATTTGATTACCATTTGCTACAACAATTTAGTCTCCCTATTATTTGGGGCCTCCATCAAACATTACAATGCGGGACTCTGAAACTCATTCGACGGCTCTGATCGACCACATTGCCTACGTTTTGCTTTAATATTATAAAAGGATATCCAAGGCTAACCTTTAGAATGTCGGATGCAATTTGATTAGGCCCTCGAGAAGAGAATGAAACCACAACTGGAGCACTTGTATCATTAGTTGTTTCGCTTTTCAATATTGTTCCCTCTGCACTGCAATGTGTATTTCATGGCCATGTTAAAATTACAAAGACACAATTTGCTAACTATTAAACTAAAAAAATAGGAACAAAATAAGGAGTAATTAAAAATAATTCCTTACTTTTTGAAGTCGTGAAGGTATGCCATGAGAGCATCAAAGTCATGCTTTGTTAACATAACAACAGGGCCAGCTACGGCCAAAGAAACGTCATTCGTCTTAGAGAACGAGACCACCCCCGCAGCACCATAACTCAAAAACAAGTTTGCAAATTTACTAATTTCTGTTACTACTATCTTTCCCTTAAATTCTGCATTCTCCCTGCATGTATGTACAACACAAATGGAATAGCGTCATAAGATGGTATTAAATTGTATATCATCCTTTCACATACATTTCAAATTTCTCGATTGTCTAGAGCTCTATGATTACGCAAAAAAATTCCATTGTGACATAAATGTTATTGAAAAAATATTTGTTGGAAATATTGAAAGAAGATTATTACCCTGGATTTGGTTGTCCATAAATTGTGGCATGTACCAGTGGATACTTGTCCTTCTCCATTGTGAATGAATTCACCGAAGTCCCCTACACAAAATTAGAAGCAAATAAAATCAAGACAATATTTTTTTTGGTGCGTACCTTACGAGTTTTAACACGGTTTCATTCCCGAGGCTTGAGTCTAAGACCTCTGATTAAGTTGGAACAACCTCTTATCAGCTGACAGCTGATTAAACTGCTCGTAATTAAAATCAACGCAATATAATGTGACGAGAAATGATGGAGTCTATAAAACTTATTTGCGTGACAGTGAGACAAGACAAATGACGGAGACTCTAACTCGTTTCTGCTTTCATCTCATTTATATTGTCCTTAATTAATCATACCGTTATAATTGTTCCATTCCCTAAGACGAGCTTAGTAACAATCCGACGATCCATGGTACTAGCAGCAACAGAGAGAATCCAAGGTGCAACACTTCCAATAATCCCATACTGAGTCCCAAAGTTCCCTCCGGCTTGTACTGTTAGTATCCCTTTCTCCATGGCATGGAAAGACCCAATGGCAACCACATCTTGAAACATAGTCACAGGGCCCCCGCCAATTGATATGGAAACGACGTCCACGCCGTCTGCAATGGCGTCGTCGAATGCTGCTAGTATATCACTCTCTGAACACTGTGTTGTATGACAAACTTTGTACATGGCGATCCTTGAAAAGGAGGCACCGCCTCTTGCTGATCCATTTGCTATTCCGTAAAAACTTGTGTTGTCTACTTTTGATCCTGCTGCTATTGAGGCACAATGGCTTCCATGGCCTGCGTTGTCCCTTGAGTCGTCGTCTCCTAGTCCGTACGTCCTTGCGCCAATTAGCTTCCTGAAACACGTATTCTGTTTAACTTAAATTAAGTGGTACTGCAGTGGGTTCTATTTGGCACGAATCCAAACTAAACAGGATGATATATATATATACTGTAGTAATTAATATTAAGACGTGAAATTACGCTGATGAAGAATATTTACTTGTTACACTTGAAACTTTGTCCACCATTGCAAACACCTTTCCATTTTGAGGGTATGGGGCCGAGACCATGATCGTCAAAACTGGGAGATTCAGGCCATATTCCGGTGTCGAAAACCCCAACAATAGTGTTGCTTTCAGCAGTTTGTTGTTGCAGAGTTGGTTCAGGAAGTCCAAGGAAATCCCATGATCGTGTTGTTTGAATTTCAAGTGTCCTACTACGAAATACTGACACCACTCCCTTCATACCTACCAAAAGGAAACATATCATCACTACATTAGTAATGGACATATTCTACCTGGTACCACTATTTTTTCATCACTATTTTTTCATATTCTATGTATACCCTTCTTTTTGAGTTAAAAATCTTTGACTGTTTATAATTCTTAGCTACAAACTGCGAATACGACAATTTTTTTTCAAACTAAAGATTTTGTAAAGACGATCAATTTGAAGAAAATAAAATTGTTTCGTTATGAACTCGTAAGCGGAAGATACAGTCAGTCAAAGTTTATTTCGTTAAAATCCTTTGACCTACCAATAGAGTTGGCAATAGGCTAGGCTGGGCTGGGCCGTTTTGCATGCCGGCTCGTCGTGCTTTCCTCCACAATTGGCCCAGCCCAGGCACGGATATTGGGCTGGAAGTGTCGTGTCGTGCCTGGCCCACTCATCCCAAACCCCGCCGCGGCCCGCTCTTGGCACGCCCAGTTTAGTGTCCGGGCCGTGCCTGGCCCATGGGTTGTTCGTGCCTGGCATGTCGGCCGGCCCATGTGCCTTAAGTTTATTTTATTTTTTTTATTTTTTAAAAAAAAATTGTTTTATAATTGTTATATTTTTAGAACTTTTTGTTTAATAAATGATAAATTGCTATATAATTGTTTTATAATTGCTATATTTTTAGCATGTTTTGTTTTATAATTGCTATATTTTTAGTACTTTTGTGCCAATTCCTGGGTCGTGCAGTGTCGTGCCTGGTTTGTGCTGGACCCACTCGTGTCTGGGCCGTGCCTGGTCCATGCCGCTTCGAAGAACTTATCGTGCCGTGTCGTGCCTTCCCCGGAGCCGTGTTGCTCGCCAGCCCACGGCCCGAATTGCCAACTCTACCTACCATAACTCTTGCTACAAGTTCATAAAGTAGCAATATTTTTTCTTCAAATCAAATATCTCGTAAAGACGATCAATTTGAAAAAAGAGTCATCGCGTTTCGAACTAGTGACCATGAATTATAGGCGGTCAAAGGTTTTAGTGGAAAACGTGGGATATCCTTTGGAAAACTAGAAAATGCAGGAGTACTTCATATTTAGCAACATTGCAAGTCTATAACCGTTTAATTGACATTTCTCGAAATTAAGTCGAAAAAGTATAAGGCCTTACTCTTGAGATTTTCACTTTCTTTGTCGGTCAATTTTGCTGAAAATCCATTGAAACTCTTCCCGTAACTTCTTATCAGCAACTCGTTAGGAGTGCTTTTGATTATGAATATGTGATAAAGGCATACAATTACAATTACAATTACAAAATTAGATCAAAGTTATACGAGATAAATAAATACCACCAATTTTCTTTTGTGACGCTTTAGTTCAAAACGTCCCATAAATCATACAAGTTACTTTCAAAAATAGCGGAATAAATACAATATGAGACATTAAATAGCGAAATGATCACCTGTGAGTTATAAGTTGGTGAAGAATGTGAAGGTGGTCAACTCGTGAAAGTGAATATTCGTCACTTTTGGAACCCATGTACACAATATACTCCTACACGCCATAATTTTGTTTTCAAATTTGCCATCAATAAATGAGCTAAAACCTCTACTAATAGTAACAAAAGATGGAATTTTCATTTTGGTTCAATACTGTACAAAGCGAATAGGTCTTTCGTCTTATTCATTTGTTTTCCTTTTGTAAGAGGTATTCTAATCAAAGATATAGATAAACAAATGATTTTGTCAAGGGAGTACTATTAATCTAATTCTCATTTGAAATATGGAAAATGAATAGAATGATGATTACCTTTCTGTTATGATTAGCAAACGTAGAAAAAAATCCTACACTAAAGCACAGGAAATAACGTATGAAGAAGAAATATGCAAAGTTTTTGAAGTTGGCCATTGTAGTAGTAGACTAGTAGGGCAACTAGATCATCCTGAATATTAGAATATTATTATGGTCAATTTTATAATACATGAATGAACAACCATGTAAGGAAATAATAATTTTGATTGCCTATATTTATGCCAATTAATAAGTGAAAGATATATTTACTTGATTTGGTTCCATAGACCTAAAATGCAATTGGTTTTCAAGGAGAAGATCCAAATATTGGAAACTTAGGTATATTATATTGTTGATTAAAGTGAAATTAATATGACAGGAAATCCCGTCTTTGATCTCACATTTGAGTCTTTCTAATATTCGCGAGATAAAAGAAATTATTACAATCACGAACAAAACATAGTACATAAAATCGCAGGTCTTCCTTAGCAAGATTGTGAACCAAAGGGTAAGCTATTAATGCTGCTACTAATGCAAAATAGCAACATCTTCAACTGGTCTTCTTAATTAGCTCTTCCTTAGCAAAATGGCTAACTGCCTAACCAAATTATTCATAGCCAAACTGTACCCCCAACTCCACACTTGACTGAAACTGGGGAATATTCTACTCTAATGATAGAGATAAATAAAAATGGGTAAATTTCGTCGTTTTTGGCATTGGTGTCTATTTAAAGTTCCAAGATTACAGGAGGCGATCTAGGATATCTTGAAGCACACCCCATACTTACCATATCTGGTGGCTTTTCCATGATTAAAACCTACCATAACCCAAAAAAAAAAAAAAAAAAAGGAAATACTGTACACGAAATGGCCCTCTGTGGCCAAAGGTAGAAGCCAGTAATACCTAAATCTACGATCAAAATGTCACTCAGTAGCTACCTTTACAGAGCTTCCTAAAGGAAACAAACTCCAGCTCTAGTCACCGGGTTCGTATCCGACCAAAATCCCAAAGAACTCGCATATTTCCTACTTTAACTTCAGCCTGTTCGAAAGTCGCACCTCCTTCAATAGATGGGTGGGGAAGCCTTACAATCCTATCAGACTTGAGCTCAGTTATATCGACAACACAAGTACTAGTATCAGCCAAATTGCACCCATGCCATTCCCCTTCTACCTGGAAAACTGTTCCCTTGGCGATTTCCTTACCTTGAGGATCCGTTAATGTAACCGCCTGCCCAGCCATCAATCTAGCACTATTTGTATTTGACACCTGGCAATCTTGAGGGTTTAACTGAGCTGAGCTCTCTGGGGCAATCTCGACATTCTGGCTCATATTTGGTCTTATACAAGTTACGGCTGTGGCTGTTTGATTTGTGTCTTCCTTTAAGCCTTGGGGTAATTCAGAAAACGGACGTGTTTTTGAGCCATCTTGCTTGTCACATATAAGAGAATCCTCTGATGATAGACGACCATCCTTGGCTGCTGCTCGTAAAAGCTTTGCTTTTCGGTTATTCAACCTGTTTAGCAAGAAACAAGCATACAGAAGTCATCATAACTAAACATGGATTGAAGTGAAAGGTTATGCATAAATGAATACACAAGGAACCTCAATTTTAATGAAATTTACAATGGCTCCTGAACAATGTTTAGATTTCATCGATGAGGATAGTCCATCACATAGTATCAGAACATACTCGCACTTGAATGGTTGGGATATAGTAATCAAATATAGGGGGGAAAAAGAAAAAGAAAAAAAGAGTATCCTAGCCCCTATTGCCGCAACGACTCCCGCCTATATGGCATGATGGGGGTGGGTTCGAAGTAGGTAACCACTAACTACATGGTCGTATGATATGGTAGAAAAAACAAATAGACAATCTTTCAATAACCCATAAAGATAATTGTGTAACGCGGCGTCAGGCTGCTCAATGCTAATACAAGCAAGGCAGCTGTTTAAAGAGTTCCAAACAAATTCATCACTGCTGGAAACGAAATTATTGCCAATACACACAGAAAGACGGCCACCAGTCACATACAATTTAGTCACCCTTAAGTAAAGACCAGATGAGCATGGCACCAGTTGTTACAAAAACTCTCCTTTACGTTGGATATGTAAGGGTAATTCTTTCATAAATTTGATTCGTAAAGTAAAACATTTTGTTAGGACAATCAGCAATATTTTACCCAAGGCTAAACCAAATCACTGAAGAACTCCATAAATAAGTTCCAAGACAATAGCCAACAATAGAACTCCATAGATAAGTTCCAAGACAATAGCGAATGACTTCTAGCATAAAATCACATATTCATCCACGATGCTACTAGTCATTTCACCTTCCTCCCCAAATATCTAAGCACCATTAAGCAAGTTATCGGTGCCATTAGTCATTTCACCTTCCCACAAACTCACAAAGCACCATTAAGCAATTTTTTTTTGGATTTAAGCGCTCCATCGGCAAAAAAAATGAGTACCACAATGAATGACTGTTGTAGTTACACTCTAATATGTCCACACAAGTAGATACACCATAAAATCTGCTAAGCAACCACTCATTACAGATGGTTAAAAGTGTGCCCCCAACGTAAAATTCGAAACACATTGAAAAGCACCTTCTTTGTTCAGACAGTAATTAGCTCTATTTCTCAAAAGGACCTATGAGACCATGATAAGCTACATGAAGCACAAGACCTTAATTAATACAAAGGATATTATAAAACAGATGTATAAACCGGAGTAAGAAACAGCCGTCAGTCATCATAACTATGTTATCCAGACTATAGTAGGGAAATTAGTGTGTATACGTCCAAGTGGCGGACTAGCCATTACTCAATTTTTGAGACATTGTGAACTTTATAGTAGAAACTTTAGATGTTTAAAAAACTGGGGATTAAAATCAACAGAAATTGTACTAGAAGCTTCATAGGCACTTTGGCTGTTCCTTTACATTTGCCAATGCGAGCCCTCGTATCTAGTCTCTTTTAAGGGCAACAAAGGAAGAGAAACTAGTGAAAGAAGATTTCTAACAAAAAAATGCGTTAAGTTAGAGGTAAATTTCAAAGAAAAGCAAGGAAAGCAAGAACAGAAAATATCTGATTTCTTATTTGGAGAAACACTTCAAACAGAACTTTTTCTTTTCACAATTCAACAAGTATATAAGTAGGGTTGAGAACAGCTAGCTCACCAGTTTTTCAGCTGTGCAGACGTGACTTCAGAACCCTGCAAGAATCACATCACACTTCTTCAAATGAAATGAAATACATTAAGGTGAACTAATTCATCACTTAAATAAACTTATAATAAAAATGAAAAACTCTGCAGCCAGTTTGCTCACATGACAACTTAGACTGACTGCCCATGCATGTAGCGAAGCTGCATTTTTATGTATATCAGGTTCTTCCTGGACCGCCCTTTCAAATAGGGATGCTTGTATGTCATTCATAATATGTCGCTTGCGTTTCCTTATCGGCTTCTCTTCACAATTTAGCGATTCAACTCTTTCATCCTCCTGACTACCTTGAATGTTACTTTTATGGGAATTCTCGCATGATTTTGTAGCCTCACCATTACCAACTTGACCAACAAGGTTCTTGTTCTTTCCTCTTGAAGAACTTAAATCTGATCCACTGGTCTCTGCATTTTCAACCTCCGCTACCCTCTCGAGTGAACTTTTAGACGATTTCACTTCACATCTATTAACATCTTGCATGACACCATCAGCTTCACCAACAAGCTCTTGTTTAACTTCAGGATTGCAAACTCCTGGGAAAGCTGAATTTTCTGACATACCTTCCTTCAAAATTATGCTACTGAACTTTGGATCAAGTTCTTTACCTCCATGAACAGGAGATGAAGAGCCTCTAGTATTGTTTATTTCCTACAAATATTCAGTTTTGGTGTTAGAAACAAGAACTTGGGGGATACTTGATGGCCCCTTAAATGCCCACTTTAACAATAACTATCAAACTTTTACATTAGATGAGAGTTGAAACTGTAATGAAAATCAAATAGCAAACTGAACACTTAATACTTGGATAATTAAATTCGACTTAAATTTTGCAATAAGATAGCTTATTGTTATGAATACTTTGCTAATAGACTATATGAATTTATAAACTATATTTTGATAGTGAAATACATTTTTAGGAGCGGATCTTAATGTCTATGAAATGGGGAGACACTATTCTAACTCACCTAGACATGGCAAGGAACAACTCTCTTGCTTGATACAATCACACTACAAGAACGTTATGGTCCTCTCCTTGTTGACAATGAATAACATAGTGTCACTTTATGATTAAGCAGCAAGTTTGCTTATAATAAGGCACGAAACTCCATAGCATAATACATGGGCTCATGCATGATATCACACTCAAACTTGGATAAGTTTATACATACTAGTATGCTACAGTCTGCTATAACATTGATTATCTATCTCAGAATATTTTTCACCCATAAACCTTAATGCAACTTCTCAGATTCAAATCAGGAAACATGTTTGGAACTAAGTATAACTTGGAAGTTGGGGAACATCCTATGTTTATATAATTATATTTGTCTTGGTTCACTTGAAAATATTATAGCATAAAGTCTAAGCTGTCTTTGATAACCATTACATTTTGAACTCTCGGTTTAGGGTGCATCAATAAGGCAATCATTTTTCTGTAGTGAAGATTCGTATTTACCCATGATCGGTTCACTTCTAAATCAACTGGTCCAATGAGTGACTGCACCTGTGTAAAGAAAACCCTGCAATGAATACAACATATCGAATTAGCCTTTTATCTAAGTTGTGGTTTATTTCTTTTCTGTTGTTTGATCACTCTTCCACTTAATCTAACATCCAGTTCAATGTTTGACAAAAGATCAGTGACATGTGCATGAAACTTAATAATTCAGCATCAAACAAAGTATATATGGGCAAGTAGGTGAATATGTTAAAGTAGCCAGAGAAGGACAAATGCCGCACTGACAAACCATTGCAGAAGAAATTAGGCCCTTTAATAAAGCTGAAGAGCGTAACTGTACACTTGCAATTTGCAAATAGATTCCTTTTTATAAATTTGTAATTAGAAAAATAAGGAAAAGATATAATTCCAGACAAGGCAGTCGTAACAAATAACCTAGAACCAAGCAATATACAATATGCAATATGCAATGCTACATTAAAGAACATGCTACAGACGTAGAAAATTAAATCAGTACAACTAGATCCACATCTTACAGTGCCAACTCTCACCCAACCTAATATGAAGACTACTACTTTTAGTATACGATGGAGATTATGTAAAGAATGCTATAATGATTGGACATATGTCCAACGAGATCTGAAGAGCACAAAATAAGAAGCCTTAGCATGCACAATTATGGCTTTCTAGCTTCTACTGTAGCAAAGCCGAATAAATTAATACAGTTCTGAAATAATTGAGATAGCCCTGAACAGCATCTGCTCGGGAGTTGGGACTTGGGACTATAACTTGCTAAGATGCTTAGAGTCCTGATTGGCTGACACAAGTGATAAAATGCAAAAAAGAGTATCATGTAGACGAATGCAAGCATTGAGGCTTATCACCCAAAACATATTCAAAATTTATGAAAACCCATTTGCCGGAGACTAGTCCTCTCACTGTTGTATGATTGGAAATGGTCATTGGAAGGGACGTTTGTCTGTGCTAGCTTGTGGAATGCAGGAGGAGCATTTCCATTGCATGCTCATAATTATCATGCAATGCATGCATTTAATCATCAAAATCAAACTATGTTCTTCCACCAGGAAGAAGTCTGCTATCCTGAAAGTTCTATTTACATGGTTCTTGACAAATAGAGTTCATATTTGCAACTAAACACTGTTCTATGGTGAATACGTTGGTGCTAACTAAGTGATATGGAGTGATATAGGGACTTAATGCTCACATGAAACTAACTTTAAGTGGCACCTTCACCATATAGAGCAACAGGCTTTTCTCCCTTATAAATGGACCAGGAACTTTCATCATTGGGTTTACTAACATTGCTGACAGGGCAAGTGAACAATGTAGGTAACTAGGATCAAAGACAATTCTATTCCATTTATTTTGAGAAGGCGCGCTGAGGCGATGGGTTCCCAAGGGGCTGAGGCGCAAGGCGAAGGCACGCGGCTTTTGCACACGAGGTGCACTGATTTTTCAGAAGAACATCCATAATTTACAATCAAATTTTGTGCAAAAATAATCCCTCTTTTGTTTTAAAAAGGGCGAACATGTACTTTAAAAGTGAAAATTAAGGATAAGGGGGAGAAAACAAGGGTAAAATAAAAGAATTTGGAAAAAAAATGGAATTGCACACTAATGCACCTCGTGTGCGCCTTGGTGCGCCTCACTAGTTGCGCCTTGGGTGTGTCTCATGCGCCTTAGGTGCGCCTTTTGTATCCCATGCGCCTCACAGTGTATGATGCGACCTGGCTTGCGCCTCACTGCGCCTTGCGCCTTGCGCCTCAAGCGTGTTTTTTTAAACTAAATTTCCATCATGTTTGCCTCTCTAATCAAACAATGGTTAAACCATACATAGAGAAAAAATCTAACAGAAAATCACAACTCTCAAGAGAATGAGTACGAAATAACTGAAATGATAACCCAATCTACAATCAAGTCAGTTGTACACAGCAGCAACTTTATGAGAATGCGTCAAAGTTTTATCCTCTCAAGTCTCAACAAACTTTAAGCATACAAACTCTGTGAATAAAACAAGTAGTAGAAAGAAAGTCGAAAAAACAGTAGAGCGAATTAAAAAGTATAAATCACTTGTACACAGGTTCAACTTATCCATGCATTACCTGAACAGCTGCACATCTTCTTCATTAAGAAAAGTGGGAATTAAAGACTCTGCATGACCCAACAATGACCCTACGCATGAAGATATGAGTATATTAGGCCTACAATACAAGAAGTCAAGAACTTTTTAGTTTTTATACAAATATACAAGTTATGAAGAAGGTTATGATTACGAAGATTCTTGCAAACAGTAGCCGCAATTTGAAGAGCAGAACTAAATGCAACTCCAGGCCATGGCTGAGAAGGGAATGAATCTCCAGCATGTGGGTCTTGCCATTCTATATTCAGACAATCAAGAAACTTATGGAGGAACAGGTTTCTTTCCTGCTCTGCGGGCAAAAGGTATAGCATTAACTACACATTACAGCAAACTGACAGATACCAAGATGTATTTTTGATGCATATGCAGTAAAAATTTGGCCTGAGAATAACCTTTACATATATTTGGCACAAAGCAGTGAAGGTTGGCAATTACTTTTACCAACAGGGATGTTCGCTGATGAGCGTAGGAAGCTTGAGTGCTGCCTATGGGAATGAAGTTCGATTCACATATTTCTACATTACATATGTCCAATGGTGAAGATAAATCTAGTACCCATCCGGCCATTGTGAATGGTTCATAATCCAAGGAAACATCTTCTTCTTTCAGAAGTAAATCAGAGGAACACCAACTCGATAGAAACTGCTGATAAGGTATTGACAATACAGCTGCCAACACTTCAGCCTGGCCAGAAACCCAAGCGTGATGAAAGCAAGTGAGATGCATGACAATACGTGATAATAGGGAAGCACAGGTAAAAAAAAGCCATGAACTATTCTTTAAGAACTTCATCTCTACTTTTTATTGGGTGGAGGGCGGGGAGGTGGGGACTGGGGACTATGTTACTTTGACACTTGCTTTGGGTTTTTGTCGTGTCACATGCGTTGACACAACACAACACTTCCAGACTCTGGCTTTGGCCAAGGTAGCCTAATTCGATATTAATTGACCAAGCGATACGCTCTTACTCTTGTATTCGATGTATCAATTTTAAACACGTGTCATAACAAGAAAATGCTAGAACTGATTTGTCTATCGTAACCCAACATCAAAGAATCACCCAATTACATGTTTCCAAACAAAACAATTGCATGCAATGCACCATATTAAAAACTCGCAAAGGCTAATAACATGAACAGTTTTCACAAAATAGTCTTGTCCAACGCTCCAAAAGCACTCGTGTCCAGCACTTAGAGCTGAGTACAAGCGACATAGTTGGTAACTGAGAGCAAACGTGGAAACAGGCACGAGATTATTTTTTCTCTTCTTTTTCTTGTATGGGGATGGGGAAAAGGTGTAAGCATTTTAGCACCTAAGAATTGAATATAGCTTAAACACTGATTTATGGCAACATGAAGCATTACAAGAACGCATGAAGGATATGTTCGACTTTGTCTTTAAACTATTTTGGGAGGATTTAAGGAAAAGTGGTGAAATACCTACTTTACCCCTTAAACTGAAGAGTGTTGGACATGAACTTGCGGCGGGATGGTGGTAGTTATCTAGGGGTAATATTGGATAATCAAAGTTTTTCCTCAATAAATTTGAAAAGGGACAATTATTACGGAAAAAATTTTAGAGGGTAACGGGGCAATAAAATTGGGATGGGGGGAGTAGCATATTTCAACAGTAACAGGTAAATTGCGAAAACACCCACGTCACAATGATCCAGTAAAATTTACAGTAATTATTCAGGCTTTGAGTAACAGAAGCTTACAAAGTATATTGTAATATAAGATCTAAGATTCGAATCATCAGAAAAGATATCTGCAAGGCGCAATGCATTGAGTTGCAAGAGACCCATTGGGTAAGTTTTGCCTGAGTAGTTCTCTGGCCGTTTGCTTTCATTACTCAGTGTGGTCTTCAACAGCTCAACAACCTGCAGACTCACAATCCTATTAAAACAAGTATTTTCCTTGAAGAATAGCATGAAAATATGCTTTTAACATGGACCAGATATGATTATCTTTCAGCTTAAACGATAAAATATGCAAGGCATGTGCAGAGTAAAAGGTTTTGAGCCCATGAATTAGGTTTAATTTTCCCATGAGAGGTGCTAACTCTTACTTAGGATCCAATATCATAGAAAAAAGGAGGCATCCATAAACTTATGAAGTAGAAAGACAAATGATAACCCATTTAACAGCAGGAATACTGGACTACTGGAGTAAAAACCTGCCAGGCAGGACATGAGCTGATTGCTGATCAAATTGAATACAGATTTAACTAAACTGAGAAATGAGCGTATCTATCTTTAGATAAAAACTTGGAAGACTATTCTGCAGATACAAAGATTTACCTGCTTGACTTTTTCTTATTTAAGCAATTTACTCATTATCAATCAGAAACAGTGAGAGGCAAAGCAAAAGAGACTTGACAAAAACCCTTTATAGAGAAATAGTTCCAACCAGAACAACGGAATACACTTTTCCAAGAGAAACGAGTCGCTACCTAATAGTTAATATAAATTACATTTTAGATGGCAAACTAAGCAAACCAAGTTGGAGACTAAGGGATTATATATGTTTCTGACAAAAAATGCATAAAAATAAAACCGTTTAACTAACACTAACCTCTAGTGCAACAGACTTTGCCAAATCCAAGCTTTCGGGTATACTGGCCACCTCATCCAGATACGATACACTTTCTGCTTCACACAGATACAAAAGCTGCAACAAACCATTACTGAAGTCAAACTATTATCTGTTATAGCAAAGATCCAAAGAGAATGGAGTTCAAATGAACAAAAGAAAAAAGAATATTATATTTTAATGAGATCACCATCCATTAATGATATGCATAAAAGCGCCTTTTAGTACGATAAAAAGCAAAAATATGTAATATAACTGAAATATTGTCTATAAGCTAAAGGTTGCTTCGTATCATCAGTCACGCAGTCATACATGATACACCAGTAACACCAATAGATGTTGCACTGGGATACAAATTGTACGACTTCTAGGAGATAACTTAACCAACTTTTTAACTTACTATAGATAGTACGCGAGCTTTTATCCTGGAAAAAGCAGCAATAACTGCACAAGACCCTTCTAATATGAGTGGGGTATTCAAATTCAAGGCAGCTTTAACGAGACGAAGGACTCCGCCTTTCCCACACAGTTCCTACAACAAAAAGCAATCCAAAAATATCATACATAAAACATATGGTAGTTGTAATGAGATAAACAAGCTATATGCATCTCAAGAACCACAAAGGGGGAGCTTAGCCGACCTTTTCGGGGGGAGGGGCCAGGGAGGTGAAACAAAGAGAGTTGTGAGAAACCAAGATATTCCAGGAATTATGCCACTTCAACTAGAGGTCAAACTTACTAACATCTCCAACATCAAAATTTCTGTCTCCCTCTTTGATCTCGCTCCGACTCCACCCTACCCTTCCAAATAAAATTCATCATATGAGCCTTTGCTACCTTCTACTTTGAATCAAGCCAATATGTTTTCAGTGTAAGTTGAGATTTCTACGGAGTAGTAAAATGCAGAAGAAACTGTTTGAAGGTGGTATAAGACTGTCAGCAACCAAGATTGGGCGTACAAGATTCTCAAATAGCCTTTCATCAAAATGAATGGACCTGGTTTTCAAAAAAAACCGCGTGAATTTAAGTAGTATGGGCAAAGTTGAGTGGAATACCAACAGTTACCTATTGAAGTGGAATATTCTCTTTGTTTCAGTAAAAAAGGCCGTCAATTCTTAGGTTTTGCCAATGAGGAACTTTGAAGGTTGGTTTTACGAAAATGGTTAACAAAGACAATCAATAAGGATTATGTAATTTATGTTGCTGGACAAAATAAGAGAGACATCTCTACTTTAACTTTCAAGGGATCTCTTAACCGTCCAGTCACATAGCATATACTCCCTCTATCTCTAAAGTACCTTCCAAAATACGAAAAATTGTACTCGTACGATTTAAGAGATATCTAGATGACAAAAATTAAAATAATAATTTCAAGATTATGATAGAGTGGGACAAGTGAGTGATATTTATACTACATAGCAAGAAAAAAACTAGGGAAAAAATGAAATTGCACTCCGAAATGGCAAATATACGGTAAAATGGAAGGTATTTATGAAATAGTCAAATACTGAAAAATGGATGATATTTCAAAGACAGGGAGTATAATAGAGTGGTGGATGTACAATATATATCAATGATCACTTAATCTTCAATAATGAGGAGATATAATCTTCACATCGAGAATTTTAGAATCAACTCAAGGCCAAAAAGAGAACTTGGTTCTCTTGTGCAGTGAAAAAGTTTAAAACTCTATCTAAAAAGGATAATTCACACATTCTAGAGGGTGTTATGCGGGCAAGTGAACCGATTCAGGGGATAGCCCGGTCACTCATTGGCTTGCTGGTGTGGCACTATGTAACGAGGCCATTGCCTGTACGCCGAAATACTTGCAATAATGAAAATGTGACTTGAGCAGCCATCCACAAAAAAAGTAAGCACATGAGCCACGGCCCACGAGTACTTTATAACGGAACAAACTGGGGCCTGACTTTGGAAATTGAATTTCTGATTGTCTGCATCTATTTCAAAATCTAATGTCTCAATAAAATCGTACTATCTTGAAAATCAGAAAATGAAAATGATGATAATGGAACGTGTGAAAACCTTATTCTTGAGAAAGCGTTCTTGAAAAGACTTATTTTGGCACATCTGTTGAAGAAACTGCAATGAAGCCTCGCATTGCTGGCAATGAAAGTAGACCGCTCTTTCAACAGCTAGACTTGGGTTCGAGTAATGAGTATAATCATCAGCAGAAAGATTTGTTTGAATGAAGTTGAAATTCCTGCGGACGGCTCCAAAGGCTACATCAATGAATATGTCAACCTGACAAATAAAGATCCATTCATCTAAATATATCATGAGTAATAACCACAAGTTTGAGAGAGCACATACAATATTGATCAGCAGAAAAATATCCTATTGTTACTCACTTAAGGACAATCAATAGACAATAGGGATTGACCAAAATACTAGGAAATTGACCTCTGTAAAAGACAGAGGAACTAATGCCAAGAAGAGAACATGAGTTTCAGAATAGGAACTTAGCCAGGAAGGGCAATGGTACTAACTTTCAAAAAATAGATAAACAATTGGCATAAATAATTTCATACCTTAGGGTGACAGTGCAGGACAAAAGCAAGCTCATTCCATTGTGAAGATATGCATGCAGTCAAAAGATACATACTGCAAGCTACAATGGCTGCATAAAGAAGCGGCATTGCACCAGAAAAATGGTTTCCCTAGATAATAAAAGACATGCAGCAAGTTAAATAAATCAGCTGTATCTTGAACATAAATTCAATACTAAAATACAAAAACAAGGAAACTTCACATGGTGCCTTTTACATTTTACTCGGATTAATAGTTTAATTGTTAGCTGTAGAAGACTAGAAGGAACCAGGCACATAGTCCTTGTGAAGCTTGAGGATTAAGAAGAGAACACTTCCGTAGTTACTCAAATCCAGACAATGGAATAGCATATACAATATAACCTATGAGAGAGCTCTACCCAGCAAATTCAAAACTTCAAAATGGCACTATTTCGAGAGAAACTATTAAATTTTCGAGTACAGTTTCCAAATGATTCAGACAATTGCATTGAAACCCCAACGACCATGGTATAAATATAAGCCGTTATTGATATGTGGGTGTTTTATAGTCTTTTTACACCCTTCTCCAGGTAGATTTCTTAGTTTGAAGAAGCGATAAGTGCACCGAGGTGCTAAAGGGCCTAGGCGATGAGGCACAAGACGCGTGCCTATTGGATAAGAGGCGTCCAATTTTTGGCAACAAATTTGTATTTGAAACATACCATTTTAGGAGTTCTCAAGTCAGCTAACATGTAAAGGAGTAAAAGTTAGGAATGATGAGGAAAAGAAACGGTATAATTAAAGATGTAGAAAAAAAGGATATGGAAAAAGCTTTCTAAAAAGTCTCGTTAGGTGAGCTTAATCTAAAAGGTGCACCTAAAATCCACGGAGGCATTTTGGTTGGTGCTCAATCCAGGGATTACCGCATAAGGCTCACTCGAGGCTCGCTTTTTTAAACTAAGATGCACTGCTCGAAGCCATTGTAGGTCATATTATGCTCTTAGCTGCGAATTTATGCTCCTAGTTGCGGATTTATGCTTTTTTTGCGAGTTGTTGCAACAATTGAGTGAATTTAAGCCATTTATATTTATCACGGAGGGTTGTGAATCGAGAAACCAAGGTAACCCAACTTAGGAGGCATAGAAAGTGATACCCAAAGCCTAGAGATGACAATGTGAGCTAAACATGAAAAGAAAAAAAAGTTGGAAAGATCAAATGGCCATATCTTGTGATCGAGATGATATCCTGGTAAAAGCTTGTTCTTTCAGATTTTCAACGGTACGGTAGGTCACAAACTAAACTCTGTCAAGTAACGAAGTAACTATAGCCGTCTGAAAATCGTGGCGTGCCTTAGAAAATTTGTCCAGCAACCAAGGGCATTGGCTGGCACTACCTGAAGAGTGTTTTCGTGATATTTTTATGTTAGTATTCAGTGCCGGTTTATCATAGAGGGGCCAGTACGCCCGCTGGGATGGCATGTGAGTCAGTTTTATCTTTCTTAAGACGAGTTCCGTAGTTGGTTTTACTATATATAACTTGTAGGAACTCAGCCTCAAATCAACTTTTTAACTATCTTTAAGCTTTCTTAGGTATTACTGTATTAGTTTTATCGCCTTAAGTACTTTAATATTTAGTTCTCGATTCAATATTCCGATACTTTGGATTCAATTTGAGGGTTTACTCTTTGAAATCAGTTCAAGCATTCTTTTGCCTTTAGTTGGTAATTTGGTATTGTGTACTTTCTCTTTCACTTACTTTCATTAATTACTTATGTAGATTGTTGGTTTTGGAATTATAAGTGAGTGGTTTTCCCTCTAAAGTTGAGGGAAATCTATGAATTGCATGAAAGAGGGAAACTTTACCTTGAGTTATACTTGATTAGTGAATCAATATTCATATTATTGTTATAATTGCGTAGTATTGAACTTGGCCATGCCTGATTGATTAATTTTAGAAACATAGAATTTCACATGGAAGGATAAATTTCTAGTAAGACATATAATAATTGACAAAATTAAACTAGTAAACTGCAAAAGTTTGCTAGAAATTCATTATCTGCGTAGATAAAGAATCATGACTTCTTAGTTTGATGCTTGTCCTCATCCCCTTGATTGCAATTAATAATAGTGAATCGGATGCCTAGACCTTTTTAATATACTAATTTACCCCCTTAATTACTTTTGTCTTAAGATAATGGTACAACAAACCGCAAAATCTACTAACCTAATTCTACCCATAGATAATTAGCATATTCATGTCTTTTTGTGGATAAGATACCCCACTTGCCCTAGCTACGTAATTAGGTTATTTAGGATAATTTGTTATTAAGGTGGCACAAATTAGCCAAGTCACTTATACGACGCAATGTTCATTACGTAAAGGATTTTCAATTCTCCGCACTGATATTTTCCTATTTACAGAGGGTTGATATTAGCCGATATGGTGTGAGAACTAACCGATATATACGATATTTGATCAACACTATGATACTTGGTCAATACAAGGCTAACAAAGCAAGTTCTAAACATACGACTTATAAGATCTATACGACCTATATAGAAACAAGCTGCAATAAACTATGACATTGGACACGCCATCAAATTGTAGTATGCAACCACAATTCATGACTGTTGCCGCAATTGCAACCAAAACCGTGACTTATTACCATGCCTACAATTGTAGGCCGACAAATACCAACTAAGTGAAGGAGTACTACACTGTTAAAAAGTTGGCCACTTCAACTAGTTAAAAGGCGCCATATTCACATCCCAGTCACTTGCTGTTGTCAGCCAGCGTTAACAGCAAGTGATATTGGTAGACGGTGGCTATATGATAGGTTTGTTTATTTATCTTTATATTTACTTTATAAATATTATTTATATGTTTAGAGGCGGGTTCCCGTGAGTCTGGTTCTTATGGTGAGTCTTATGGTGAGTCTGTGCTCACAAATCTGGACCACATATTAAATCAAAACTGACGGCTGAGATTCTATCTCTCGTGCCTTATATTAATTGCACAAAATTCGTGTCACGTCTTGAATGCTTTATATTATATCAYAACATCACTACACCATCCAGAACAACAATAACAACACTTTCCTTTCTCTCTCTTCCTCTGCAACATTTCTACTCTTCTTTCATACACCTCCTTCTTTAACAATAACAACAACAATGGTGGTTGCTGTTACTCCTCTCTAACAAACCAAACATCAATTTCARCAAACTTCTCTTCTCACTAACAATATTATGATAATAATAATAACATAATTAATAAAAGAACATTCACAGCTTCTTTTCCTACTTTTGAGACAAGGCTTCGTAAAGGGAGACTAATCGTGGTATGGCTTTGGCGGTGTCAAATGCTAGGATTCCTAATATCTCCAGCTTCTCATTCTTGAACATCCAACGGTTATGGTTGTTATTATTTTGATTGGACTTTAAGCGTCGGTGCTCGGCGAGCCAAGAGATAGACCCCACCATGGATGAAAATGAAGGAAAAACACATGGAAAAAATGAAAGACACCGTTAATAATGCCAGGAAAATAAGGATATTATTGTTGCCATGGTTGAAAGATAGATAAAGTTAATGAAGGGATTAATAAGAGGTTAGATTAGATGATGATGATATACAACGCGTTTAGGAAAATGGATAGTTGTTATGAGTTAAGAAAAATAGAGTGAAATGGACAGGGTGAATGTGAAATGTAGTCAAGTAACATGTGGATGGCAAGTGACAAACATGTAAGGCAAAGCCCCAAATTATTGGGCCAATCGAACACAGGAAACCCAAAATGGTCCGTAACAATGGCGACCAACCGAGTTGACACAGCAATGACTCGGAGCGAGTCACCGAGTCGTGGGATGGACCGAGTCAGTGTCAATATGATCCGGGTTTTGTTAACGGTGTGTTCAGGGAGGTCGGAGACGTCGACGGATGGAAGAAAGACGTGAGTTTTGGATTTTGGAAGGGAGTTTAGGAGGGACAGTGTGGAGTTTGATAAAGGAGAGCCATCACTCGGTAACATGAATGTCACGGAGATGTTGTGTGACTCAGTGAGTCAACGAGCTAACTCAGTGAGTGGGATTAAGTGACCTATTCCTGGTGTAGGAATTATGGTTATGTGAAATTGTGAACTCGGCTTTGTACTTGCATGATGAAACGTGTTGAATTTTTTAAAATTATGATTTGAGTAATATTTCCTTTCACATTGAGGTTTAAATTTTGTCTTTTTTTTAAGTTCATTCGTGGTTAGCTGGTGAACAAACTAAAGTACAAATGCAACTCTTGTTCCATATGTTATTCTACTGTTACCTGTTATTCTGTTGTTATTCTAATGTTATCGTTATCTCATTAACACAACAATAACATCGAATAATAACACAATAACACCAGAATAATACCGGAGTAACAGCACAATAACACCAGAATAATACTAGAGCAACTACACAATAACACCACAATAACACTGGAGTAACAACACAATAACACTAGAATAACACCGGAGTAACAACACAATAACACCGGAGTACCAACATAATAACAGTAGAATAACACCTAAACAACACGTGGT
>VHZZ01005833.1:61481-77425 GCA_009801015.1 Silene noctiflora
CCAACCCGAGGGCCCTCACCCATCATTCTTTACTTGGCCCGAGGGTGGGTGCCCTTCTTCTTCTGGTTTTACTGCAGGTGTTTACGAGCCGGGTCTGGATCATTGTGGTTCGGATTATGGGGTTGAGGCTTTGAATGATGGAGGATATGGTGCCTATGGAGGAGTTTTTAATAGTGGAAGGGATCTATATGGGTATGCTAACCCATTTAGTGGTGGAGTTCCTAGTGGTTGTGAGCGGGGTGGTGGTAGCTCTTTTGGTGGTGACTTTGGAGGAGGTTCTAGTGGTGGTGATGTTGGTAGTGCTCAAGGCGATGGTGCGTCGGGATCTGGAGGAGATCAAGCACCTAATGATTGGCGTTTTTTGCCATTATCTTGATGTATTCATGGAGTATCCCCCGAATAAAAATCTAGCTTGGGGGAAGGCTAGCTAGTTTAGTAAGTTTTCTTTGCATATTTGTTTTTTTTTTTCTCGCAACCCATTAAGCATAAATTGCCTTCTTTGTTGTTTTGAGCCAATTTATTGGTTTTGTTGTTGATTTTTATTGTGACACATTGAGGACAATGTTATGTTTAGCTTGGGGAGGGGGATTGCATTTGCATGTTAGTTAGATTAGTTTTGCATGTTAGTTAGCTTAGGAAAAAATATTGATAAGTATATTAGTGGGTAATATTGATAAGTATATTTTATATATTAATTTATCCCTCATATTAGCTCGGTTTTACTTGTTATTTGCACTTTTATTGGTGTTTATTTGAGCTAATCTCGTGTTCTAGTTTTTTTGCTCGTACTTAACATGTTTTGTAGGAAATATAGCTTTTAGTAGCTATCTTCGAATAAGCAAGAATCGGATCACGAGGCTAAAAGGAAACCAAGATGGACCATGCAAGCAATAGGAAATGGGTTGATGATGAAATGTAGAAGCAAAATGGCCCAAGAACAAGATCATGTACAAATGTAAACAAATGAGTAAATGAAGCCCAAAAGAAATCCAAGATTGAATGTGGAAATATCTACATAGGATTCCAAGCATTTTCCACATCAAACAAGCATTTACCGGACAATTAAGGATGCATATTAAGCACCAACATGGGATTCCCGAGGCATTTATTGAGGCCTTAAAGCCAAAGGCCCCGGATCACTCCGTCCCCGATCGGGGTTAGGTGTCCCCGATCGGTGATACCATGGTCTATGTTGTTTATGTTTCTACTCCACCTCCTATATAAAGGAGGTCACATCCAACATTTTGGATATCTTATTCTCTCCCGAATTTGATCAATGTTCTTAGATTTCTTTAGCATTTTCCCTTCCTATCTTCATTACATAATTTGTACTTCATTTCGGTTTTTAGTTATAATACATTCAACAATTCACATTTATAATTTCAATTCAAGTTTATTTAGTTGTTAATCTTCATCTTCAAGTTATAAATTTCCTTTATGTTCTTCATTTCCAATTACGATAATAGTATCTACCTTTCGTTTTATTCATGTTGCTTATTTTGTAGTTTATATTTCATTTGCAAGTTTCATTTTACATCATAGTTTTTACATTATGTTGCATTTTCACTTAGCATTTACATTTATTATCATTTTCATATGCGTAGCTAGACTTCCTAGTCTAGGTATAAGAGGAGTCATGCATAATTGATAAATAAAATAAGTTAATTAATTGATTGTTCACTTATCATTTCTACCATATTGCATTGTAATGTTAGTTTACGATTAGTGGCCATAATCTTGAGCTAAATTTCGTTATACTTTCTATAAGTCGAGAGGCACGGAAATGTATTAGAACTAAAACATGTGTAGTGGATCGACCTAGCTCATAGCTTGTTTGGACCAAATTCAAGGCCGATGCTAAAAGTGAAAGCTGGGTATCGTTAGGCCTAGATGATTATTTGTGACTACTAGTTTTATAACTATTTAAATATCAATTGCATGTACGAACCGACCCCCTAGACATCTTTTACTTTATTGTTTGCATTTTATATTTTTACTTTGCATGAATCAATCAAAACCAACTTCATAACGAGTGACTAATCAAGATAAAATTCGTCCCAAAACAACTAATTCGCAACTCTCGTCTCCTTGTGGATTCGACCACTAAATACTACATTAATTTGTGTTGCTAGGGTAATTTATTTTTGATAGGTTGGCGACGACCTCTTCAAATATGTTAGTGAGACGGATTTAGCGCCATTTGTGGTTGGTATTTGGTAGTATTATGCAGTTAGTGTCGAGAGGCTATGTTATAGTTGATACGATACCGTGAGCCGCGTTGTGGAGTTAGGCATGGTAAGCATGGTTGATGGAGTCAGTGTCGAAAACGGGGGAAGTGAATCGAGTGGCGTTGAACAGTGGAGTGTTATGTGTACATATTTTACAGGTTGGGTTTGAACTTCGGGAACGAAGTTTGTTTTAAGGAGGGAAGACTGTAATACCTCGGGTATTTTGGTCTTACGGTAATATATCGAGTAGGGGGTACTCTATCTAGTAGATTGTATGTGGTTTCTGGAGTACATTCTGGAGTGTGTGTACTCGATCGAGTGAGTGGTACTCGATCGAGTGTCTCGTACTCGATCGAGTACGTGAATTACTCGATTAAGTGTCCGGCTTTTCACGAGTTTTTGACGCGGGTTTGATCATAATAATGGAGAAGTATAAAAGATTATTTCGTCAGTTCTCTTTTAATTTTACACTGTTATTCTCTAAAACTTTCATAACTTCAAATGACGCTCTCCAAATCTCCACTATTATCATCAAATCTATAGCTAGGGTTCGTAGCTTTTGGGGATTTGCACTTCCTTGTGGTCACCGGTGTTTGGGTAAGTCGACTATGTTGTTTTTATGTTATTGTGTTAAGTATAGTCTAACCCTAATTTGGGTGATTTGGGGGCTTTGGGTAGAAATCATATTATAATGTATAGTTGTTGATTATTGCTGTAGGTGATGATGTGGTACTCTTGTACATTTGTATGATTGGCTGCAGTTATAGCGGAATGCGAAAAGGTAGGCTTTCCCTACTTGGTTATTGTTTAATTAACTAAGATGATGTGGTGACATGAGTGTGATTGTAATCATGATTTTATTTCTTAGTATTGACATGTTTATCAATTTTGTGGTGGTGGTATTGTTTGAATATGGTCCACGATGTGCGCCCTCGGCTGAGTGGAGTCATTTGCGGGAATGACTTCACGCCCTTGTTCTCCCCTTGTGGTTCCCGTCACAAGGGGGATGTGCACATTAATGATCAATGTGTTATCCGCTCTATGGTGTTGAGCGGGGCTTAGGTGGTACGGCTGTGGTCCCCACTGGCGGAGTGGATTACCTGTTGCGATGGGTAATCTGGCAGGGCTACACACTTGGTGTGTAGTTCGGAGATATGTGATGTTGTGTTTTTTTTGTTTCTTATTTTAATTATTCAGTAACTGACCCCGGTTAAATTTTTTGAAAACTGTGGTGATCCATTCGGGGATGGTGAGCATTTGATTAGTAGGTAACCATATGGATAGCTTGCGGGATCTGGCTGGGATGGAGTTATCACTAGTCTTGAGTTTAGTCTTCCGCTGTAGTCTTATGACAGTTTCTCTTCTAGTAGCTTTTTTGTTTGAGACAGTTTGTATTGTACGTTTGGTTTTGGTTTATAAGTTGTAAGCACTTTAAACAGTTTAACTTTAAAGTATGTTTCTTTATGGTCACTTTTGATATGTTGTACCTCGAGCAACCGAGATGGTAGCATCCCCATATGTTAAGGTGGTCTTGGTATGACACCTTGGTGTATGGGGGTGTTACAGAGACGGCGAGCTATAAGACTACTAGAGTCCCAATATGTCCTGAATCAAGGAGAGTTGTATAAACGGACGCCACATGGTGTTATCTTTCTTTGCCTCAATTGTTCGAAATGAAAGAAAATGATGGAGGAAGTCCATGATGGAGAATGTGGTCCTCACATGAGTGGACCAATGATGGCTAAGAAAATCATAAGTTTAGGATACTACTGGACGACCATGAAAATAGACTGTGTCAAATATGTAAGGCATTTTCACAATTGCCAAATCTTTGCGAACGTGCAACACGTTCCACCTTCCTTGTTATACACTACGACATCGCCCTGGCCATTCTCCACTTAGGGAATAGATATAATAGGAAAAATTACTCCAGCAGGAACGGGAGGACATTGTTACATTCTAGTATCGATAGACTACTTCACTAAATGGGTAGAAGCAACTTCGTATACTGATCTAAAATCTAAGAAAGTGGCTAAGTTCATACAAGCCAACATCATTGTCGATATGGGTGTCCCCATGAGATCATCAATGACAATGGTTCTTATTTCCAAGCTGAAGCTGCGCAAGTGCCCGCCAAATACAAAATCCAACATCATCAATCCTCACCTTACCCACCCCAAACCAATGGAGCCGTAAAGGCAGTGAACAAAAATGTCGTCATGATCCTAAAGAAAATAATCGATAATTATAGGGATTTGCCTAGAAAAATACCCTTCGCCTTATGGGGATATCATTCTTCAGTCAGGACCCCCACTAGTGCTACGCCTTTCTATCTAACGTACGGCATGAAGGTTGTGAAACCAGTAGAACTAGAGATCCCATCTCTACGAATCCTACTCGAAAGCCAAATTCCAGAATCTGAATGGAATAGAGAGCGGTACGAAGAACTCATTCTCCTGGATGAGAGACGACTGCATGCTTTGCATAATGTTCAAACATGTCAAGCACTAATCAGAAGAGATTTTATCAAGAAAGTCAAGCCTCGACACAACAAGGAAGAAGATATAGTGCTTAAATCGGTTCGAGCGCTTTTACCAGTGGACCCAAGAGGAAAATTCAAACCTAACTGGGTAGGGCCTTACTTCATCAAAACAATATCCTCTGGTGGTGCAGTTAGAATCACGGACCTAGACGGGAACAGATTTTCTAATCCAACCAACCTAGACCAACTTAAGAAGTATTGCCCTTAGACTAGGCTTGAACGCGCCTCGCATGACCCTCGCGTCGCTCATGCGACACGTTATATACACACGGCACATGCCATCTGACCTTTCATGTTATCTTGCTCTTGCATTTTTAAACATTTCTATCATCCTCAGTATCGTCAAAATAAAGTTAATTGTAGTTTAGGAGTAAGAAAAGCACCATGCGTATTCCATATGTTCATTCTATTGGCTCTTGCCTCGAACACTTATTTCTTTTCATATATGTTTCAAACTACGTTAGAGGTTTGATTTCATCATTATGTAGTGAATACGTAGACAATCCTTCACGGGATACAACCCCTAAAAAACTTTTCAATTATGCAAAATAGAAGGATATATGCCTTGTCATTTGAAATTCGAAAGAATAAGCGAAAGGGATCTAATTGACTAAAGTTTTCTTAAAAGCGCTGAAAATGTTTATTCATTAGTAAGCAATACGCCAAATAATAACAACAAGTTTTTACTGAAACTAAAATGTTAATCTAGGGTTCTAAAAATCTCACCTTTTATTACAACATAATAATAAATATTAATATAAATACTAAAAAAGACTTAGGCTACTCGTCCATCTTCCCCTTGCCTTTGTCATTCTTGTCATACTTCATGTCTCGGCCTCGAGGTGGACGCTCCTATGTTATTTCGAACCTAATTATCAAAGATCTTCCCGTGTTCTAGCTTTTCCATTTCGACCCACCACCATTCTCTCAGCAGGAGAAGTTCTCTTTGGTCTCTTCTTTGGGCGAACGACCAGGAATCCAACTTCTTCCTCTTCTTCAGTCAGATAATTTTGGTTCTCCTTGGCTACTTCGCGAATTTTGTAGTCAATAGGCTCATGCTTCTTTAGCTTCTTTCTCTCCTCGGAAGTTTTAGCTTTGGCCCATTGAGTATATGCGTCAGACACCAATAGTGAACCTAAAGAAGTAGGTATATACCACATGTTTCTTTGAGCCCAACAAAGTGCCAACTCGCGACAAGAGTCGGTAGTTTGCGCCAATGCAGGCTGTGGAACAATATCAAGCTTCAGGATCTTCTATCTTAACCCCGCTTGTCTCAATAGCCTTTCTAGGAAGATAGTAACCATGAACTCCAGGCTTGGAATTCGAATTGACCGTGTAGGATCAAGGCTAGATACTCCAGTAAACGCCTTAAGATGCCACCACGGGATGATCCATCTGATAAGAGGCCCACCTTCATTCTTCAGTTTGTTCTCCCAATAATTGCAAATTCTGGTGAAGTCTACCATTTACAATCTTGTCCTCATCGATATAGACCTCGAACGGTAGCCAGGGACATTTACTAGGGGCTCAATCAATCGAAGTCTCTCCATAAGCTAAATCTACCAAGATGAATGGGGAGGATAAGTTTCAAAGAGGATAAAAAAACGAACACAAGAAGAAGGAGAAAAGAGAAAATATACTTTTACCTGAAGCATAATGGGACTTCCCAAATAAGGTATCTCGCGGTTAGCCTTTCTATTATCTAGACCAAGGAGGGTCTATCCCAAAGCTAGCCAAACTGGGCTCCTGCGTAGTTCCATTTGTTCTATAATTCCAAGAAAACGAGGATCCCTTCTCATTTCAGCATCAACGTGGCCCTTCAAAATGTAGAAATGGAAAAGATAAAATCCAAAGACTCGGCGCCTCTCCACATATGAAATAGTAGGGTCCTCCCTATTTATGAAATGATCCACCAAGTCAAACATTCTCACATCCTTCGTAGTCACGAGACGGTCTACTTCGGCTTTGGTTAATCCTAATATATCCCTAAACTTGTTCTTATATCCTTGAGAACTAGAAGGCAATATGGGTACACCTTTAACATCCCATCCACCAATCGTAGCAAATTCCTTAGGAAAAGGGCATATTTTTCCTCCTAGAAATGCAAAAACATGTTGATCGGAATTCCAATACTCCAAGCATGTATCTAAGAAAGGCCTCACCTTTTTAACTTTCTTAATACTAATGATTTGAAAAATATTGAAGGCAGCCATATCATTCTTCTCTACATTAGAAAATTCATTTGCCTATTCCTTGAGACGGGTTTCGAAGGCATCCATCTTTGAATTTTTTTTGTGAAGCTTCTTTTGTGGTTTATATAAGTATGTAAGCTATGGAATTGAATAAGGAAGAATTGTGAGAATAAACGTTGACCCGAGACATCTATATATACTATTCAGGCTTTCCTAATTCCACTCAGGAACAGACAAGCCCAAGAGAAAACGCAGCAAATATTGCGCCTTCTGGAAAGGTCGCACCACTTGCTGCGCCTATTCCCCGGGCCTTTTCCCTGCAGTTTTCTGCGGACAGATTTCCTAATCTGGTTTATGGTATTTTTTTTCCTATTTCTATAGGATTTTTGACGGCTTCTTTTGCGAAAATTGGACTTTCCTTACTTTTATCGGAATCTCTTTCCCAATCAAGTTCGCATTTCGAGGCAGCCACCCCCAACACATACTTACCCATTTTATTTTCATTTTCGTTTTAGGGGGAAGCACTTCTCCACCGTCATTACATTTTTTTCTATAATTTTATATTTTATTTCAAACTTCAACATTTTCAAACTTATTCATTTTCTATTTTCCTTTTTAGGGGGAAGCACTCCCGTCTTTTAGGCACGTCAACATTCCAAACATATCCATTTTCTTTTTCATTTTTTTTAGAAGGAAGCACTGCCGTCATTTAGTCTTGCATCACGTCACAATCCACTCACTTTTGGGGCTAATTTTTTTTCTTTTTTCTTTCGATTCGACTGAAAGTTTACATTTTAGGCCATCAAAACTCGTAATTACATGTTTATGCTTGTTTTAAGTTGCTTTTTTTCTACATAAATTTTGGCAGCATGACGACGCAAGTGGTTACTATGCAAAACCTGTTTCCAAGCTAACATGCAGGAAAAAATTCATATCTACATCCAACATCAGCAAAGGAACGCAGGCCTCTATATATACATACCAAATATACAAAATACATACAAGACTTGAGCTTATGCCCGAGAACAAAACAAAATCAAAAAGTACAAAAAGAAGGGCCACTCTGACGCACCATCTGTTGTTGCATTTGCTAGTTCAAGAGAGCTTCTAATTGACTTTTTCCAAGCTTGACGGTCTTAACTCGATGCTGGTTGTGGAGCATACTCCATCTATCCCTATGATTTCTAAAGTACCAACGGAGCACACTCCGTCTATCCCTATGATTTCTAAAGTACCAACGATGATCAACTACGCATTTTTTAATGACAATTTCATGAGGCAAATGAATTTGAGGCAAAGCCCTAAAATTTTCTAAAATTTCGTGTGCCAAACCCTAATTACAAACCAAGATTCACGCTACAAATTCAATTAAAGAAAGAGACGAAATGCATACCTGGATAAGTCATAATTTGGGGCAAATGTTGATTGATTTATGATGATGATTGATGGAGATTTTGTTTTGTTTTGTGTTATAATGAAACGAAATGTCGAAATATAAATGAACACTGTATCGTATTAAAATCCAGACTTTATCAGACCGTGGCGAACTCGGGAAGAAACGCAGCACCTGTTGCGCCCTTTCCTGAGATCGTAGCTCATGCTGCGCTCTTTCCCCAGCAGGATTTCTTGCTTTCACGTCGTTACGAGTTTGTTACTCGTGGGTCAAACCCTTTATCCGTTATTCGAAACGTTCTTCATGCGTTTCGAGGTATTGTTCATAAAATTACCTTCTACGGACATATTTTCTCGTAAAAAATTGATTTTTTCTCCCCATCGGATTACATACTTTCCTTTTTCAATTTCTATAGAATTTGCTTCCAAACTGACGCAAGTAGATTCAAACTTCAAACCTATTTTCTCAAGTTCGTCTCACACCGGGTAAAACTGACATACCACTATCAATATCCTACGCCGAGTAATACTGACATCCCATTATCAACATCCTAAACCGGGAAATACTGACATCCTACTATTCCCCATGAAGTTTCAGAATTCGCCCTTCAGAAGGTTTCAGGTATGATTTATTCTTATGGCTGGAGAGCTTTCTCACTTAGTCTATTGGACTTTAAACGACCCTCCCCGGAAGTCGACGGACTCTAAAATGTTCCAGGCGATAGGTCCCTGGTTTAGTCCCCTTGAACCCCCTCGCTTCGCCATAGTCTTCAGGTTGTAATCTTCGATTGACCTGCAGGCTATACTTTGACTTTTGCCTTGTCCAAGCCTTAATCAAAGTGAGGGCTCTGTAGATACCTCATTTCTGCACCCTTCACCAAACACCCGATAATGATTGGACTGCATGTTTAATACATGAAGCGTTATTACGACATTCTATTAATTCGACTTCAAACGATTGCCTAAATAGTCGTGCCAACCCCTTCATTTTTATCTACGCGCCGATACGGTCGTTTTGGCAGTAATTGTAGTACATTTAGAGTCCGGGTAAAAAACTGTCTTCATTTTCGGAAATCGTCGCCATTTTCTCAAAAACCGTCTCAAATATGAGTCGGGATATTTTTAAGAATCCTAAAATATCTCAAATATTCTTAAGATTTTGAAATTATCTTATTTTGATGAAATAAGGAAAAAAGTCTTATTTTGACAAAATAAGAAAAACAAATCCTTTCCAATTTCTGAAAACGCGGAAATCTTCGCCGTTGAAGGAGAAACACCTCTAGGAGAGGGCGCACAACCTGCTGCGCCTCTTCTTGGGCCTATTTCCAGCAGCGTCCAGATCTTTCTGGATTTCTTTCCCTATTTTAATTCTTCCAAAACTCTCACCTCGTGATTAGTATAAATAGAGGCCTCCGCCTCACATATTCTTCACGCGAGTGCTTGTCCCTTTTCTTCTCTCTTTGCATTCTAAGACCACGTGCTATTGCTACGACACCTACGTGCTTGAGTATTCTCAACCACGTAAGTCTAGATCCTTCTAGGTACCGGTCACGTTTTTCATAGACCTACCAATTTGACCATTACACTCAATCAACCTAATTAATCAATCGTTTTCTAAAATCCTTTTTTCAAACGGCATCTTCGTTACATCGTCGAATTAAGTCATTTTTCGCTTTGTAAACATGTAAGTCTGAGGGTGTAAATCCCATTTTATAATGTATTTATGTATTTAACCTTATATAAGAGTCTATGCCATAAATATGTCTTCAAAATCTTAAGTTTTCAAGCCTTTTTAACAAATCGGCAGGGAAAGAATGTCGAGAAGAAACGCAAAAGCAGTTGCGCCTTCTGGAATAGTCGCAGCATCTGCTGCGCCTCTTCCAGAGGCTGCTTATCTGCTCCTGTTCTTCTTCTTCTTCCTCGAGTACCAATTGATTCGTCTTTTCTATTTTATTTTCTGTTTTATTTTCGTAAGTTCCTGTTTCCAATTTATTTTCCTTTTATTTTCGACTTAAATCCCTTATAATCCAATATTTGTGGGTTTTTGTCATCTTTCAAAACCCGGATCTTTGATGGTTTGATTTTTCCATATCAAACTATCGATATCAAACTATCAAAATTCGACTTTGATACATGTTTTCTCCTATATGAAGTTCTTCACTTATGTATGTAATCTGTATAAATAACTTCAATCTCAAGTCTAGTATCAATAAATCTAAATCAACCAACGAACATTAACAAAATGCGAGTCTGACTTTCACAGTCAGAATCTAACTCAAGAAAAGTCGCACAAAGTGAAGCGCCTCTTCCAGAGGGCGCAACACGTGCTGCGCCTGTTCTGTTATGGCTTCTACCTCTGAACTCGTCTTGTTTTGACGTAGCTTTTCTAATTAGGTTTTATTTAATAAACTATTATTCGTATTATCACCTTCTGTTTCAGCGTTTAATATTTTATTTCCTTTTTTTTGACGTCTTTATGGCATAGATTCGTCTTTCGTTCATTGTAATGTAAATTATTTTCTTTATTTGTTTATCTTTCTTCTCACTTGTAAATATAAATCTTTTATCTTGACCTGATTTCTTGCTAACTTTATGTGTTATTCGACTTAGTTTAATTCACGTGCTAGGATTAAAACGTGGGTGTTGCATTGCATGCATATAACTAATGACATATTAAATATAAATGACATTCCCTGATCATTACTAGAGACTGCTATCGAGGTGGGCGGGATTATTTTTCTAATATGAGCTTTCTAAAATGTACCCTCGCCTCTTACTCAAATATCTGTGAATACCAGTGTTCATTGGCATCGTGAGAGTCATTCTAGATAAGGAATGCTAAGGGCGACGAATTTCATAGTGTTTATGTCACTACTTTGCGTCTTGACATGACACAAAGTATTCAAACGAATTCAATTATCCACAAAAATTGGTGGAGACTCCACAAAGGTAGGCTTGTTCAAACCATTCACCGGTTTCATGCCTTTCAAATCGGTAACGGCCCATGGCGTGCTTTGTCAACAGAAAGTTCAGTGGGAGAAGTATCGTTGCCTCAAACATAACAACGTGCGGGTGTGCGCGGCGTGGGTGGCCCATGTCCATATCCCTCAACCACTAATACCCCTCTGAAACAGAGTATGTTGTATCAGAATTCATCCACTTATTATAAGAGTAGGCTGACTGAAATATAGTAAGGATATGAGATATTTTCCTCCATGACCAGCTACTAACATTTCCTAAAATAAGCCTCCCAACATATAAAAGGTGCCTTGTTCCCCATCCTCTAATTCGAGCAACAATCTTATCAGTGAGCTTCATTCCCTCATTTTTTGTCAACGTTTTGGAAGAGATAGGGACACCAAGGTACTTAAATGGCAGATTTCCTCTTGTGAACCCAGATACTTGAATGATAGTATCAGTAACTGCAGATGAGACTCCATTAAAATAAATTCAAGACTTATTCTTATTCAAGGTTAATTCTAAAGTAGCGGAAACAGTGGCAAAGCTTCTCAATATCCACATAATAGATCATTCATTTCCCTTATAGAACATCAAGAGGTCATCAGCAAAGAGTAAATGATTCAATTTAAGAGAGCCACACAAGGGATGGAACCTGAAATAAGCCTGTTCAGCAACCACTCCCAAGATCCTTGATAAGTATTCCATACACAAAGTAAAAGGCAAAGGAGACAATGGGTCTCCCTGCCTCACCCCTCTTTATCTTTGAAAAAACCCAAAAGAATTACCGTTTACTGCCAGAGTATAACTAGGAGTAGTCACACAAGCCATCACCAACTCAATAAATTTTTGGGGAAATTTTAAAGCAATGAGCATTTGATGAAGGAAGGTCCATTCTACAGAATCATAGGCTTTTTCAAATCAATTTTGATAAGACATCTAGGAGAATCTGTTTTCCTGTTATAAAGTCTCACAAGGTCTTGACAAATTAGCACATTTTCAACAATACTCCTCTACCTCACAAAACCACCCTGATTAATGCTCACTATATTAGGCAACACCTCACTTAATCTGTTACAAAGAACCTTAGTAATGCAATTATAAATAATGTTGCAACTTGTTATAGGTATGGATCGGTGTTTAACAATACCTATAAAACTAGAATTTGGCTCTTGTTTATTGTTCCATGATCAAATAGTCCTACTGGCATAAAATAGGGGCAAGCCTCTGGATACAAGGCCAACCATTCAGGATTCACTAAGAATCTGTCAATCCTAGAAAAGGTCCTTGTGGTCGGCTCTTGCTTATTGTTCCATGTAAAGAATGCTCCTTGACCCCTTATATCTACCAGGCTAAAATAATTCACACACTCCCTGAATTTAGCAATCTCATCCCATTGAACTTCCCTTATTATTCTTTCATTAAAGTGTAGCACATTGTTAAAGTCCCCCCCACACACTCTATGGGCCACTGTAAGTATCATGAATATACTGAAGATGGGTCCACAGTTCATCTCTTGCATCATCATCACTATACCCATAGACCACAGAGAACATAAAAGTATCACCCGTCCTACTTCCCCAAATCTGAGCAGTAATTATCTGAGCTGACATATGAATAATTTAGATTTGAAATACCAGAGGTAAACATATTAACCAAACTCTTCCACCATGATGAAAATCATTATTATTAACTCCCTTCTACTGAACTCCTAGGTTATTGAGGATACTATTAAAATCTTGTTGCTTGACTTTTGTTACCACTAAGCCATACTGTAACACTCCAATTATCCGGCCAAGACAATTGAAGCATTACCATCTTGGTTTCTCGAGGTAGTGATTCGGAGATACAATAAAAAAGCTTTTATTATGAATAATGGTTTAGTGAATTACATAAATGTAAAATATTGAACAAATGAATATAAGTCATACAACTACGACCCTCTAAACAACTCTATCTCATGGCGACTCGACTCCAAGTATGAAGCTCGTCCTGTCTCTCGCGCGACACCGGAACAACTTGTATATAACCTGCTCCCCATATAATAGGAAATATCATATGAATCATAACAGGCCACCCTGGAAATAGGTGATAATTCACACATAGCCACAAACGGTCAGTTTCGATAAAATAAACATGTAAGACCCGACAAATGAAGTACGATTATGCAATACGACAATTACATGAATGAGACTCGGTTCTACTAATGCCACACCGGCACCGGATCACACCCAGACGTACCCATAACTCGGTGATGGCACCGCAGCACCGCCCACCAAAACAGCCAGACCGCGGTTCGTAAAAAGGTACTCCGGACACACTGGACACACTGGTGGTATCGGGCCCGAGAGCGACTCAGATCCCCTGCCAGACAATGTGACTCAACCTCACGTGTCCCTCCATAGCTCAAATCATTAATGTGCACATCCCTCTTAGAGTGGGAAACTCCAAGAGACGACTCAAGCGTAAGACGGTCTCCCAACTGTCTTATATCTCCATAACAATCAAAATATCATCACTAACCTCCAACATATACAACCATCACAATATGAAATATACGCTATACAATATGATGTGCTAATATGCCATAAGTACCAATTCCGACGCATATGAGAATCTCCAAGTCCTCAATTACCAACATAAGATGCCATACAACTCATCTGATGCAAGTAGTAACAAATGACCATTAAGAATGCACACAAAATCGAAACCGAGTAGGATTAACCTACCTTTTAGAAAATCTTCAATAACTACTCGAATCTGACACAATTCCGTCTCATGAAACCGTCTCATCCTATATAAGTCATATAATACTATCACAATACATCCTACACTATTATACAATACAAAACCCCTTATTATTACCCACTAATTACCATATTACACTTATTAGTTATCAATTAACTACCCATAACCAAAACCCCCAAAAATTAGGGTTATAAACACTAGAAGAGTATAGACCTTACTTACTTAGGTGAAAGGAAGGAAGGGTAGGGTGAAAAATTCTCCAAAGCAAGCTTGAATCCCATGTAGAAGGTATTTGAGAGGTTTTAGAGAGAAATGGGAGTGTTTAGAGAGATAGGGAAGAAGATAAGAATGAATTAGGTTTAGGAGTCGAAAATATCATTTATTGGGTACTCCACAGCGTCACTCGATCGAGTGACTCGGTCCACTCAGCCGAGTGCCACTCACTTGGCCGAGTACATCGGCCGAGTTAACCTTACTCGGTCCACTACAAGCTTACTAGATCCATTATAGGCTTCACTCGGTCTAGTCTAAGCTCTACCTGGCCGAGTGTAAGGCTACCCTTTACTCTCAGATGGCTCCTTATCAAGTCCGGTGGCCCTCTCACGCATCCCAAGGTTCTCGTACGGATCCCAATATTATTCAATTGCAAAAAACATTTAATATCTAATTGTTTATTCACCCCATTTATTCCCCTTACATTACAACATCCTATATTATCCATTAACATTGTCTCCTAGTGAATTCTCCTGCCCGCCAATCAACTTCAAGCCAGATTCAATTTGTTGTCCCTCATTCTTACCAGGTGGAGGACCAGTATTGAGTGCCTCAACATATGATCTACCAGGTGACTTGTTGCCCTCAGTGCTAATTGTTGGAGTATGTGTCCTCGACAATAATGCGATCACATGTTTAAATCTTATAATAAAAATACATAAGGGAAAGTAATATTTTATTGTCAACTGATCCACATTAATCGGTAATGATTGGCTGACTAGAGTTTGACATTACTGTCGTGTGACGGTGGTGATCAGTTGATCCCTTAAGGTCATACCTTCTATGGCAACGCTCTTATTTGAAAAGATTAACTAATTGTATGTCGATACAGATTAATTAATTCCTTAAAATTGAACAAATGATTTTGTGAGTAAGAATTCGTATCTTATTGTAATTCGATTAAATAAGATTCGGTCTATGTAATATAAATTGTTTTTATTACTTAGGTTTATTTATTGTTTATGAAACAATTGAGATAAGAATGAATGGTTAATAATAATTACAAAATGTTGTGAATTATATTAACATGAACCATTTTGAATACTTGTAATCATGAATTACTAGTTATTTTGTCATATGTAATTTATTTATCGTAAAATAATTTTTAATTAGTTAAATATGCATTAAAATTAATTAGGACATGTAACATGTTACATGACCTACCAAATTATATTTTACATATGACAAAGATAAATAGAGGTCTATATTAAGAGCTCAAAAACCGGTTATTATAAGGGTAAGTGGATGATGATTTTATCAATTGTTTCATTGCATGCTTGGAGACATAATGATGTGAAAGTTGCATGCCTAAAGACTAGACTACCTACCTTATGTTTTGGTAAGACCAAAAGCAAAATTGGGAAGAGAAATAAGACTCCCAAGGATGCCAAAAACGGCAGCCCCAATGTATAGTGGAGAGTTCTTATTTTTCATATTATTCTTATTCTTATGTTGAGAGAAATATGCTTCTTCTTCTCTCTAATTCTCTCCAATGGTTGTAGAAAACTTAAGAAGTAAAAACTCACAAAACAAATATTATTTCCAGCATTACTAAGAGTAGTAAATAATAATATTAGATATTATTTTAAGGGCACATTTACTAATTTCTAG
>VHZZ01005835.1:49080-59620 GCA_009801015.1 Silene noctiflora
CAGCCAATCATTACCGATATGTGTGGACCAGTTGACAATAAAATATTATTTTCCATCATGTATTCTTAATATGATATTTGAATATGTGATCGTAATATGATCGACAATGTGATCGCATTATTGTCGGGGACACTTACTCCAACAGTGGGAAGCTCCAAAAGACGGCCCGAGCGCAAGACGGTTTCGCAACAGTCTTACGTCTCCATAACGATCACAAAAAACCAACAACTACCTCCATCCAACATCTCCAACCATCACAAGTGACCATGGATGAAAACAAGGATTAGGGCAAAAGATTTGTCAAAAGAATAGGAAAATGGCAATATCTTACTATTTGTGACTAAGAGAAATGTGACGTTAAAAGAATAGGAAAATGGCAAAAAAGAGAGCTAGGTCCACAACTCAAAATGCGCTTACAATAGTGACAGCAACAACACTCGGTCGAGTGCACCAGTCACTTGATCGAGTGGACTCGAAACATGGACTCCCAAACACAAATTAGCCATACTCGATAGGCCCACAAGGCCGAGTGACATCCACTCGGTCGAGTACTCCATGTACTCGGCCGAGTGACGCCTTATAAAAATCCTGAGTATTACACCGTAGGTCAAAGATCAGTTCAGTTCCATTATTCGCGTCTGAGATTTTTAGCTATTTGTGTGTCAGTATACTATATACTAACCACCTGATAAACTGGTTATTTTACCTGATCTTGGAGATAGTGTATCTACTTTGGGTCAGCTATTCGGGTATGTTTCAGTGAACAACTACTATTGAAAGTAGTAAATTAGTTGCATACTTGTGCCCCGTGAAACTTGTGGAGTACAGGCATATTCTTAAACAATTTGAAGACTATATTGCCCATGCAATGAAAATTCAAGAAGAGAAAAAATATATCATGGGAGCATTGTATGAAGGTAAGTATTAAACTTATTAATGAGGTCCATCACAAAATTTGACACTCTGGACACTTATATATAACTATATTCCATAGTATATTCCCTTAAATTAACTCGAAAAAAAAAAATGATTAGTATGGGTCCATGTCTTACCGTCATCATGTGAACCCAACTACTGTAAAGAAAAAAAAAATCATCAAACCCTAATATTCTGAAATTGAAATGTAAGAGTGGTATTGTCATATGTGCATATATAAGTTCTAATTCTTGATATGTAATGATTTTTTTTCATCTTTTTATCACAGTAATAATCGGATGTTGGTTGTCGTTTGCGTGGGATTGAACACAATGTATATTTTGGACTCGCGAAAAAGGGATCCAAAGAAGATGGCCATAAAAGAGGTTCTTGGGTACTATATTGTGCTTATGGAGGACGACGCAACTATAATAATAAAAACACTAAACTATATATCAAAGAGATCGGGGTACGTAACTAAAATTTTAACTATTTTTATTGGCTTTTTCTATGGTGTACCCTCGAGATTTTTCATTTTCTACGAAATACCCCTTAATTTTCCAAATTATGCAATACACCCCTAAATTCTATTAGTGATTGTGATGTGTTTCAGTGTTTATGTATCCTCTGATGCTTTATGTTCTTCGCACTTCAAATTATTTGTAAAGTAACTTTTGCTCATCATAGAGGAACTTTCTTAAATCCGTGTCTAGGAAAATTTTTCATTTGTGTTGTTTTCGGCTTAGATTATGCTATAGTATAGAGAAAAGGTCGCTATTTTTGACTTTTTAGTATGAAATATGATTTTTTCAGTTTTCTCACTTTTCCCGAGATTATAATTTGCTGTGTGTGATATACGACCAATTGTTTATCTTAGTCCTACTCTCTGATCTATTAAATTTGATGTCCAACTTGAAACTTGTGTTCAATATGTAAAGTTTACACTCATAGTACTTTGCTCTTGCACCAAGTATTTTGGTGTGGCAGGGGAAGAGGAACACCAATCTAAGCAAAGCAAACTTTCTGAGAGAGCGTCTTTTTTGCATTTGTCTATCTCGTCGAAAATGGCATATCGTACAGAATTTTGTCTATCCTAAGTCCATTCATTACTATCAGCCCACACTCCTTCATGTTATTCTTAATTCTTAATTAAGCCTGAAACCCATCTTTAATTTACTCTTAGACTAACATCATTCTTCACTACCAATTGCAAAGATCTCTGCATCACATCTACTAGCTACTGAGTGCAAAGGACTGCCAGCATAACATCTCACTAACCGTAAAAACAAATTTAGTAGGTCTTAGTTGCTTCTATAGGTACCCTTTGGCGGAGTAAGCCGGTTTCTAGCTCAATGTACATTCGAGGGGCGGGTTTTTATTATTCTTGTATGAATGTGATGATAAGATGTGAAGTAAATAGGATGTGTTTTGTAAACCCTTTACTGTAATAAACTTAGTTATGATTGACCTAAACAAAATTTAGATTGCTTATTTGCCAAATTCTGAAAAAGAAGAGGTAATTCAATCTTACTTTATGTATCAACTAATACTTATTATTAATTGCATAATTTTTTAAAATTTAGTGTCCGCAACAACCAGAGGATTATGAGTGTGGTTATTATGTTATGAAATTGATGTATGACATAACCTTCTACTACTGTAAATCTGCGGAGATACACTTTGAATAGGTAATTCAATCTTACTTTATTTTTCATTGTCAACTTTCTTTCATCATTTACGTTTATTACTATAATCTTTATTTAGAAAATGCAGAATATTGCAACTTCATCCATGTCGATGATCGATATGAATGTTGCTAGAGAAGTTTGGGTTGATAAATTTTTAGATAACATTTAGTATAGATTACCTTAGTAACTCACCGACTTTTGTTGGATTATTTATACATTGGATTGTATTTTGGAACGACATTGTTGTTTGGATTGTATTTTGGAACGCAGTTGTTTGTTTGAATGAGATGTCATGTCGTTTTACATGTGATATAGTGGCTGGTAGGATATCTTCTTGCAGGTTTTTAATTTTTAGTATTTTGATTATCTATTTTATTGGGAGGTGCTATCCAAAATAAAAATAAATTGCGTCAGTTGTTGAATGAAAAATGATGCAAATGCAGGAAATGAATTGACACGAAGTCGAATATCAATTGCATAAGTTTTTATAACAAATTTTACAAAAAGTATGCAGCAATTGCATCAGTCCTGGAAAGAAATGACGCAAAAAGTAGCCCTATTTGACGCTAAAACTAATTGTCAATTGTATCAGTTATGCTAAAAACTGACGCAAAAGGAAAAAGTAACAGCGTCGGTTTTACAATTAACTGACGCAAATAGTAATTCATTTGTGTCAGTTCCACTAACCATCTGTTTCAATTCCTCTTTAAGAAATGATACACAAAGATCATTACTTGCGTCGCTTCTTTGACAACATCTGACGCAAATGATGAACTATTTGTGTCGGTTCAACAACTGACGCATGAATAAATACGACCCCTCGATATACGCCACCCCTAAACCGACGCAAAAGACACTCTACAACTGACGCAATAGTGGTATTTTCCATTAGTGGATCTCCTCCTACATCAATGAAGTGTTTAGCCCTCCTTCCTTGCAAGAAATTCAAAACAAAACCCAACTAACACTCAACCTCGCAAGGAAGAATGGTAACTATCTCACCCTCACAATAATGAAATAATAATCTTATAACTCGCAAGTTATGAAACACACAAGTATAAAACTTGAATTAAACTCTCTCATTGATTTTATTCGATGTCTATAAAATAAACGATACATGACCCTTATTTATACTGATATGGAACGACCTAACAACCCCTATGTCTGTTTCCATCTCTTACCGTAACTCAAATACCTTGACTCCCTAGCTAGCTAGAATTAGAAAAGTTTTCCTAAAGATTTTAGGAAAGTATTACAACAACTCTTAACAAAAATAAATAACTTGAATAAAAAAAACAATGTACTTTATAGTACTTATTCCTAAACTCGAAACATATTAGGATATGACTCCTTATGAAAGAAGCCTCGACATCACTATCTTGGACGCCAAGTAAGCTTGAATAACACTGAAGCAGTTTGGACAATGCCGGAGAATGTTCACTTTCTCGCATTCTAACTGATTTCTTTTCAATACATCATTATCACCCATTGCTCCTGCATCATTAAAGAAAATTTAAAAGAAGGATACCAGCAAAACCAATGGAGCAATAACACCTGGCACGAATACATTATTGTTAGAGGATATGAGTACTTCAGGGATAAGGGGACGAAGGTAAAATGACACAAAATGGTCTGGAATAAAACATCTCTACCTAAGCATTGTTTAATGGCATAGCTTTATTATCATCAGAATATGAATACTAAAGATAAACTTTATAAACTTGGCATATGTACGGAGGATACCTGTTGCATATGTGGCCTCAGATCTGAAACCATGGATTTGAGTCTCACTAACTACCCATAACATCCTAGATTGGAGTATGCGGAGGAAGGGACTGAAATCCAAGGTAGACCTGATTTACGCTATTATCAACGCATGCATCTACCACATTTGATGTAAAACCCCACTTACCAAGGAAGCCTGCACTAGACCTTCCTTAGTAACCAAGAGTGCTACCATTTCGGTTACCCGAGGCAAGTATATATCAAATAGACCATTAAAGAATAACATTTTGATTAAATACATTTACGTGGAYAAAGAAATACAAACTATAACAATGTACTGATTCAAGTATGATCTCTATCAACTATGCTAACAACTATGTCGGCGAACCCCGTTCCCATACACGAACATCACAACAAGCATCCAGTACARCAWCATCTAAMCCTGCAAGMCARAMTGCTCACCACCCCCGAATGGATCATCAAAGTTTTACAAAACAACACGGGATCAGTCAACTGGGCAATCATATACAACATAATGCAAACAATAAGTAAAGTACTACACTGACACCACCAACACCAACACATCACCATACCACACCACACCACATCACAAGTAACTGACGACACACCGAAGTGCGTAGCTCTACCGGTGAAAGACCGCAACCAACCACCTAATCCACCCAAACAAGTAACCGACTACACACCAAAGTGCGTAGCCCTGCCAGTGGAAGACCGCAGCCAACCACCTAAACCACCCAGATACCCATGTCCCTAATGTGCACATCCCTCCTACGCTGAGAGAATGCAGGAGACCGACGATAGGGGTAAGTCCACCTCTCACAATGGCTTACAAAACAATATCACAATAACCAACTCCAACCACCATCACCATACAACTCCGCCACCACAATCATAGCACAAACATATAATCATATCATAACACAACCGTCACATTGTAGCATACAATTCGACAGGCAACTGAGTAGGAAAACTTACCTGTAACGCATCCCATGTAGCATCAATCATCAATCTAACCATATGAGCAATCACAAATCAACACAAACACCTAAAATAATCATATGACCCGATTACACACAATCGTAACCCTAATCCAAGACATACAGACGGTGACGGTGACTTAACTTATTACACGATTGATACACTAGGTCAGACTCGGCGTATCCCTTCATTTCTACGTCGGACTTCTAGGTATGGCTTGTAAGGTGAGGGATGAACGAGAGGAAGAGTAGGAACAATTTAGGGTTTTGGGAAAGAAAGAAAATAAGAAAATGAATCGGGAAATTCTAATTCATGCGTAATATATTTCACGCTGCCATGCTGCACTCGGTCGAGTTTCAAGACACTCGACCGAGTCCCCTGCACTCAGTCGAGTGCACCACACTCGATCAAGTGTCACTCACTAGGTCGAGTGCACTACTAAACTACTATTGTTTTGACGAATAAGGTCATTTGGTCAAACATGGTGTAATACTACGGTTTTCTGTGCCTGTAGCTACTCTATCGAGTAGGGCATACTCTCTCGAGTAAGTTTTGTCAGTTTTGGAATCAGGTTCTTCCTGATGGGTACCCGATCGAGTAGGGGTAGTACTCGATCGAATAAGGGGCACTCGATCGAGTACGTGACTTACTCGATCGAGTAAGTCTGTCTTACAGGTCTTGTTAGTCGAGTTTTGTTAATAACGCGAAATTAATATGTTAATTACATCGACAGTTTCTTTCACTTTCATAATTAATCTTTCTAAAAAAACCGTTCAAAAAGCAAGACGGAACGTAAGATTTGTCTTCCTCGCGTTATTAACAAATCCCAAGGCTAGAGTCGTCGGTTTCCGAAGATCTTTACATCATTTTGATCGTTGTCTCGTGGGTAAGTCTAGCGTACCATTTTCGTATCATTTAGTTTATGTTGTTTAAATTCTAATTGGGTGTTGTGGGGGTTAATTGGGGGTTTTGGTGGTGGTGATTGTAATTGTGTTATTGTATGCTTGTATAGGAGGTGAATTCGTAGAAGAGCATTTCTGAGCATTGATTGTTTACTTCGTGGTGATTGCCTTTCAGGTAGGGTTTCCCTACTCAGTTACTATTTTTATGTGTTTGACATTGATTGTATTGTTTATTATGTTTATGGATATTTGGATGTATGTGGTGGTGTGGTGGAATCGTTGTACTGGCTGTGTTGCGAGGTACGTCCTCGGCTGAGAGGGGTCACTTGCGGGTGTGACTTCATGCCCTTGATTCGCCCTCCGTGGAACCCACCACGGGAGGGGATGTGCACATTAATGAACATGGGTTTTCGCTCGGATAAGATGAGCGGGGTTAGGTGGGAACGGCTGCGGTCCCCCACTGGCAGGGCTACACACCTTGGGTGTGTAGTCAGTGATGTAGTGTGAGGTGGTGTGGTGGAGGAGACTGTGGGGTGTTACTATGTGATTATATAATTGATTGTTGAGACAGTAACTGGCCCCGTGTTGTATGTTGTAACTGTGATGATCCATTCGGGGATGGTGAGTAGTTGTTGAGCAGGTTTGATACGTAGGTGCATGGGATAGTTGGGTGATCACCACAAGTCTAGAAGTCTTCCATTGTGTCTATGTTCAGTAGCTAGTTCTTAGACTTGGAGACTTTAGTAGTTTTATCGTTTGGATCTTTTGTACTTTTGGTTGAGACAGTTTTGATTTACCTTGTAAATAGTTTAAATTCGTCTATTAAAGTTGTTTCTTTATTGTCTATTTGATTATCATTGCCTCGGGAAACCGAGATGGTAGCATCTCTATGCCTAAGGTGGTAAGGCACTTTGGTGTATGGGGGTGTTACCAAGTGGTATTAGAGCGACGATTTTGCAACCTAAAACTAATGAACACAATGAATATAAGGAGTCAAATAAAATGAACCCGGGGTTGAAGTTGTAGGAGCTCATGTAATGGCTTGGGAGACGTCCTAAAGTCGCGAACACGTCCTACCGCTTCGAACCGGTCACAAGGGGGGTGTCATGGGATCGCTATGTGCTAGTTAGTGGTATTATATGTGCGTTGTATGTTATGTTGAGTAATGATGTTGGGAATATATGATGATGCATGTTGTGGAGGAAGGGAGAATGGAATGTGTATGTATATGATGTTGTATGGTGCAAATGAAATATGTTGTGGTTGGTTATGTGGCTTATAAGATGTGGCGAAGGATATTAAGTAGTTGTATATATATATGTATATGCGTTTATGTTTAATGTTGCGAAAAGAAGTTTGATTAAAGCATGTCGGTAGTGTACGAGTCAGCATGACTCGATCGAGTGGGTGGAACTCGATCGAGTAGGTAGGACTCGATCGAGTGGGCTGAGCTCGATCGAGTGGGTTCTGTGATGATGTTGGGCAGGATACTGTTTTTGGGCACTCGATCGAGTTGGTGAGGCACACGATCGAGTGAGGGCTACTCGATCGAGTGAGTCTGAGCGCTCGATCGAGTCAATTATTGAGGGGTTCTGTCAGATTCTGGAGTTGAGGCACTCGACCGAGTAAGTAGGTAGCTCGATCGAGTGGCCTCTACTCAATCGAGTGTATATTGCTACTCGATCGAGTGTGTTTTGTGCAGGTCGTAAATGCTTTTTTGTTTTGCGATGCGTGTTTATAGTTACCTTTTCTTACATATAGTTAAAGATGCCGCCAAAGAGGAATGATGTGTACGCAAGAGCTGAGCTAATGAGTGTGGATGAGGTAGCTAAGATGCTAGAACATTAGGATGCGCTTACAGAGGCGCTGAAAAAGTTTACTAAGGAAAAAGAGGCTGGGGTGGATTTTGCTAAGATGAGCACTACTATAGCTCATTTCAATCTAAAGGAGTATGTGGGAACTGGGGAGGCGATTCTGCTGGATAATTGGCTTAGGGAGATGAAGAATATTTAAAAGGTGGTGCATTGTCCGGAGGATTTCCAWGTGGAGCAGGCTGCGTTCTACTTGAGGGGAGCTGCGGGTGAATGGTGGGATAAGGTGAGAGAGAATGCTTTGGATTCATATCTGAAGCAAGGGAAGTCTGATATACCTTGGTGAGAGTCCAGGAGGGCTATGCGTAGGGAGTTTGTACCTGAGCATGTGCGTAGCAAGCTGAGGGAGGAGTTTGATGACTTTAAAATGACTCCAGATATGTCGGTAGCTGAGTACTACCATTTGTTTAATGAGAAGTCGAGGTATGCTGAGGATATGAGGCTGAGTGAGGAGAACCTAGCACTGAGGTTTGAAAAGGGGTTGACTTACAAGATCATGGTGAAGCTACCGGTTGGGGTCCTTTCGGATGTCAAGGAGGTCTATGAGCGGGCGGGGAGAGCAGAGAGGTTTGTTGATCTTTCTAAAGAGAATAGGGAGAGGGGATCTTAGAAGAGGAAGGCTGAGAGTGAGGGTAACCATAGTCAGGGGAGAACTTACTCTTCGGGAACGAGGTTTAGCAGTGGAGCATCGTATGGGCGAGGTCGTGGCAGTGAAGGTAGTAGTTGGGGCATTTTTTGTTTCAACTGTGGCGGCATGGGCCACAAGAGACATGAGTGCACCAGTGCTGTGGTGAAGGGCTTCCAAGGACCATTGCAGAGGAGTTTCTCTCAGAGATCGTCGCAGAGTTATGCTAGCAGCAGACCGGCTGGGTCGTGGAGTAGTCATGGAGGTTGAGGCAACAACAATGGAGGGGCTAACCACACTGGCGGTAATTCTTATCAAGGACCGGCTACTAATAAAAACCAGGGGTCGGCTGCAAAGCCTTCTGCTTCTGCGAGTACCGTCCAGGGAGGCGAACAGAATACCAGCGACAAGTTGTTTATGATGGAGAAGAAGGCAGTCGAGGATGATGCTCACGTGATCACGGGTACCTTTCTTGTTAATGGCGTTTTCACTTTTGTTTTGTTTAACTCGGGGGCGTCTCATTATTTTGTATCGTCGAGTCATGCTAAGCTTTTGGGTTTAAGGGAGTTTGAGTCTGTAAAGGATGAGGTTTTTATACCGTCGGGCGAGTCTATATCATGTGGGAGGTTGTATAAGGGTATGTCTATGATAGTGGGGCAAGTTGACCTTCCAGTGGGCTTGTTCGAGTTTCATATGGATGGGTTTGAAATGATAGTGGGTATGAACTGGTTAGGTAAGTACAAGGCCAAGATAGATTGTCATCAAAATAGGGTGTCTTTGAGGGGTCCTAAGGGGGTGAGTGTTTCTTATCGTGGGTTTGTTATCAAACTAAAAATCAAGGTGATTGCAGCGGTGACTTTGAAGTCCTATCTGAGGAAGGGGTGTCCATTGATTCTATGCCATATGAGAGATGATCGTATCGAGAGCCCAACAGCCAATCAAATAGCAGTGATGGGGGAGTTTCCAGATGTCTTTCCGGAGGAGATATCGGGGTTGCCACCAAAGAGGGAGGTAGATTTCAGTGTAGAGTTGAAGCCAGGGACGGGACCGATCTCGAAGGCCCCGTACCGCATGAGTCCTAAAGAGTTAGAGGAGTTGAAGAAGCAGCTGGATGATTTGATTGATATGGGATACATTAAACCTAGTGTATCGCCGTGGGGAGCACCGGTTCTGTTTGTGAAGAAGAAGGATGGAAGCTTGTGGTTGTGCATAGATTACCGGGAGTTGAACAGGGTCACCATAAAGAACAAGTATCCATTGCCAAGGGTAGATGATTTGTTTGACCAATCGAGTGGGGCAACAGTCTTTTCGAATATTAATTTGAGGTCGGGTTACCATCAGGTGAAGATTCAGGAGGAGGACATGCCAAAGACAACGTTTCGATCGAGGTATGGTCACTAAGAATATATGGTGATGCCTTTTGGGTTGTCTAATGCGCCAGCAGTGTTTATGGATTTGATGAACCGGGTCTTCGGTCAGTATTTGGAACGATTTGTAGTGGTGTTTATAGACGATATCTTAGTCTATTCTAAGACTAAGGAGGAGCATGAGGAGCATCTGATGATAGTGCTGCAGACTTTGCGAGACAACCAGCTTTATACGAAGTTGTCCAAATGTGAGTTCTGGTTGGAAAAGGTTTCCTTTCTGGGGCATGAGATATCTAAGGATGGTGTGTCTGTGGATCCGACAAAGATAGAAGCAGTGTCTAAGTGGGCAACACCGAAGAATGTAGCCGAGATCAGGAGTTTCTTGGGTTTGGCAGGGTATTATAGGAGGTTTGTGAAGGACTTTTCCAAGATTGCTAGACCGATGACA